>PITA01002718.1:39473-154772 GCA_004023965.1 Spilogale gracilis | reverse complement strand
CTGTAATCATATATAAGGCCACCCCCGGAAGGACTCGGGACTCTCAGCCGCTGACTGGTTTGGGGTCAGGCTGTGAGTCCGAGCATGCTCGAATAAACCCTTTGCTTTTGCATGGAACAGGTCCCTCAGAGTCTTCCTTGACAGGTGTGGCGTTCCAAGGCTCCCAGCTGACTGCCCTCTTGGGTGGTCGACTCTTACAATATGACCACCAATCCTTTTGGATCAGGGCCCTTAAGACCTCATTTAACCTTAACTACCTCCTAGAGGCCCTACCTCCAAATAGAGTCATATGGGGGGTTAGGACTTCAAAATATTAATTTGGGGAGGGAGGGAGCCAAATGCGGTCCATGTCACCTGGAATGAGAGAAAAGCAGTAGATACTATCACTCTAAAAGAAAACTGAGGCCAGATTGTGAAAGATTTAGACTCCGTTTTTATTTAGCTAGATTTGCCAATTAGGTAGACTTGGCATAGCTGAATCGTTTAGAGGAATGGAAAGTCTTGTTGAAGGTATACAAATAGGGTGGAGAATGGAGTTTAAAAAGATATGAAGAAGGCAAAGGCAGTAAGACTAGATCAATTGTGCATGGTTTGTGAGAGACACTGAGGATTCCCAGTTACAAGTTTGGGAAATGGAAGGATCAGTGGTGATACTTTTAAGTGAAATAGCAAATGCCAGATAGGAGCAAAATTGAGAGCGAGAAAAGGAGATGCTGAGTATGTTTGAATGTTATGAATCTGAGCATTGGAATTTAACATTTCAGAATCTTACATACAACTGAAAATGCTATTCTGGAGTTTCCAAGAGGATGGAAGACAGAAATATGGGGTATAACTGGAAAAGTATAAAGTATAATCAAAAAGAGGAAATTGAGGAGCCTGGGTGGAGCAGGCATTTGAACTGCTGACTTGGTTTTTCACTGGGGTCGTGATCTCATGGGTCCAGTATTAAGCCCCATCAGGCTCCATGCTCAGTGCAAAATCTGCTTGAGTTTCTCTCTCCCTCTCCCTCTATGTCTCCTGCTGTTTGCATTCTTTCTCTCAAATAAATAATTTAACTTTTTAAAGAGGAACTTAAGGAAACTAATTTGAAGGTCCTGAGAGTAGGGAAAGATCCAGAGAAAATGGTGGCATAAGCACAAGTGAGAGTACAGTTTCAAGAATGCCATCTATTTCAAATGCTCTAGAACTATTGTGGCATAATACATAGAGTGAGAATTGACCATCAAGTTCTCCAGTTAGGAGTGGTTGCCCCCTTTATAGAGACAAGTTTCAACACAACAGTAGAGGCAGAATTTCCACGCAGGAAAAGTTTGAATGGATCTTACTCACCATGGTATCCCAATTACCACTCATAGCACCAAGCATATGCTCAATAAGTATTTGTAAAGATAAAGTTAAATTAGAAACTGAGGAATGATTTTTAAAATAAAAATAAAAGTGAATGTCTCAGTTCTAAAGTAGAAGTAAAAAAGAGAGATTCATATTTAGAGGGAAAGGAAGAATCAAAGAAAAGTTCTCTTTTTTTATTTTACAAAGAGATAGGCACACCTTAATTACATGGATAGAGAAAGAGAAGAAGCCACTGAAAGTAAGAAGGCAGAGCTAATGGACCAAGCCAGCTGACATGCCTCCGTCTCTATCTGTTTCATTAGGTGAAAACCAAAATATCCACAGAAAAATAAAAGTGATTTAGAAATTGCCATCTCTGGTATTCACAAGGATGACAATAATAATAGCTAAAATTTTTAGTACATAATGCATGTTTGTGTATTAAAAGCATATATAACATTAATTGATATTATCTTAAAATGTAATACTATTATTGTTTCCAGGAGCCTGGGTGACTCAGTGGGTTAAAGCCTCTGCCTTCAGCTTGGGTCATGGGATCGAGGCCCACATTGGCCTCTCTGCTTGGTAGGGAGCCTGCTTCCTCCTCTCTCTCTGCCTGCCTCTCTACCTACTTGTGATCTCTCTCTCTGTCAAATATACAAATAAAATCTTTTTTAAAAATACTATTACTATTTCCATTTTACAGATAAAGAAACTAAAGCAAAGAGAAGTTAGACAACTTGTCCAAGGAAAGCATGAAAAATAAGATAGCAAAGCTGAGTTTGAACCCAAGCTCAAGGCTACAATACCTAGGCCATGTCTGTCTTGAAGTACTCAAGTCAAGCATCATATATGATTCCAGCCCTGAATCCAACACACAGGGGCTGAACATGTGACTCTTTTGGTAGGTGCCCCTTCAGATAACAGAGTTTATTCCAGGGGAAACACAAAATGCATGTATTTCAACAATAATCATAATTATCATTCCCTCATAGATGTAGTTTTAAAGGAACACTTATACATACTTATGTGAATATCTTTGAAAATCTGATAATAGAGAAAACATATAATATGTTTTCCTGCCTCATAAGGTTAAATTCTATTCATAGTATCAGCTTAGCAGGTGAATTTGGATTGATTTTATAACATAAGTTATCAGTGGCAGGGTAGCACAATAGGTTAACTGCATCCAACTCTTGGTTTCAGTGCAGGTAGTGATCTTAGGGTCATGGGATCAAGCACTGCATAGTCAGGCTCTGTGCTCAGCGTGGAGTCTTCTTTGGACTCTCTATTCCTCTCCCTCTGCCCCTCCCCCCCAACTCATGTGTGTTCTCTCTCTCTCTCTCTCTCTCTCTCTCTCTCTCTCTCTCGGCAATAAATAAATACATCGTAAAAAAAAAAAAAAAGAATATAAGTTATCAGCCAGAAACTTTATCCCAACAATAAAAGAAAGAGATAATCTGGAAAAGGTCAACATCCCTAAACTTATGAGAAATGTATATTTAGTATACAAAAGTGGTCAATGAGGCAAATTGAAACGTTTAGTTGAAATGCTGGTAACAACAAAGCAATCTATTATATTTGACTATGTTTTTATATTGCTTTGTGGATATTCCGAGTGACTTTCCACAAAAGAGAAATGGTGAAAAATGTAGAAGATGGTTTTAGAAAGGAAATCATTCATTATCAGTTTTGTCATACAATTTTTTAAGAATATTAAACACAACAGTATAGACCTCTAATGTAGGAGTCTACATATGCATCTACAGAGTAGATGCACATTTCCCATATTTCCCATTTCCAGAAGAAAAAGAACCTATTAAAATAACTCTCTTGGACTCATATTCTTTCCATTGGTGACTGACTGAGTTATGATTAACGAGTTTGGAACGAGTGGCTGAATGAGCCTAGCCCATGGCCTTCCTCTCGCTCTTGAGGTCTGACACAGAATGTGTATTTTATTCTCCTCTAAGCTCATTGAAGGAGAAGAGGTCTGCATTATCTGTCAATGCGTATTGTTTTCTAATTTAGGAAGCAACCCCCATTTGGCTCTCACAATAAGCCATGCCCTTCAGTAACCGTTTCCTCAGTATTTATGTAGATACACTGATCCCTATTTGTCTAATTTCTATCTCTATTTCTCAAATAGTTATAAACTTGGATGGGAAAGAGGTGCTATTTATTAGGGCATCTAAAAAGTTCATATCCATATTTAAAACTGAAAGAAAAAGGATTTGTGGCAAAAGTGATGTTTCAACAGCAAACTCAGCAAACCCAAGGGAATACCAAAGACATTTACAAGAAGTTAATTAATAGGTGTGCATATGGTAGCAAAAACACTTGACAGAAGCTTTGTGTTTGAACACATCATAGAGCAAATCCACTGTAAACAATGTTGATTTAGCTTTCAGAAACTATTTAAATGGAATTTAATCTTGTGTAAGCTTTTGCATTGATAGCCCAAAAATGAACAGATTCCTTTAAGAATTTACCCAACCAGGGCGCCTGGGTGGCTCAGTGGGTTAAAGCCTCTGCCTTCAGCTCAGGTCCTAATCTCAGGATCTTGGGATGGAGGCCCACATTGGGCTCTCTGCTCAGCAGGGAGCCTGCTTCCTTCTCTCTGCCTGCCTCGCTGCCTGCTTGCGATCTCTCTCTCCATGTCAAATAAATAAATAAAATCTTTAAAAAAAAATAATTTATATAGCCAAAGTTATTTAGATAGAAGCAGGTAATATTTCTAGACCTTTTAAAAGACATACCCTTCACACAACCTTTATTGGCCGTCATTCTCTCTCTTAAGTCCTAAAGGTGTCCTCAATAAGAATTTCAGGCAATATTGTAACCAGTTTACCTCACAAGTGAGCAAATGACATGACTTACCCAGTTCTCTAAACAACAACCAAGAACGCTTTAGTCCACTTAGGACAAAGGTGTGCTTCTTGGGACTTCCTTTCTGATATAGAGAGTTTGAGTTCTGACTTCCAAGTACTAAGCAGACAGCTTCAGTACCTCTTCTATTTATTTTTTTTCTCCTAAGAAGATTTAATCCATGGATTTCTCACGAAAAGCAAATACACCACCCCCTGAAGTACCTATTCTCTCCCCCAGCTTTCAGAAGCTATTTTAACTTGATTCATTTCTTATCTTTCTAGAATCCTCAATATCTTCCTCTTAGTGATTCTTTCTTGTGCCCTTTCTCTGGCCTTCTGTCCTCTGTCTCCATATGTGAGACATCTCCCTCAACAAACTGTCCTTGACTTTTCTGTCCCTCCAATAAATGCTTATATTCTTGCTTTCCTTTCATTATTCTAAATATACCCCCAAATTAGTTGTCTATGTCCCTAGCCAATTATAATTCTTTTCCAGGTATAATTCTTTTCCACTTTATTTCTCCATAGCTCTTCAACATGTTGTAGTTCTTCATAAAGGTAGATGTTCAATAACTATCTGTTAATCACTAATAATTTTTTGTCTAGATTCAACAAAATGGGGTGACCTAATGTTATTTAGGCCAATTACATTTTAATGTGAATACTCTTCTCTTTTTACTGTTTTCATTCAATTCAGTTTTCTTGGGATTTTTCCTTTTGATTCCCTTTGAGTAATTTTTTTTTATATATAACTAAATTCCCTTTTCCTTTCCCTGCCTTACTAAATTATTTCACTTGTAACACCATAGCAGCACAAAGATTGAAAAAGACCATATAAGATTCTTGGATGGGGAGGGAAATAACTATGTGAGTTGATGGATGTATTAACTAACCTTATTGTGGTAATCATTTTTAATGTATGCATATATCAAATCATAATATTGTACCCCTTAAACACAAACCTGGATAGAAAAAAAGGAGAAAAAAGTAATTTAACATTAAAAAATCAAATAAATAAACATTAATAAATCTCATTGACTAGAATTTTTTTACAAAAAAACTTTTCATTCAAAATAGTCTGTGACATAAAGTTCTCAACAAAGAAATTAAAATATTCATGACTGACATGATTTAGCACACTGCTCAGCAGACATACTCAAGGAGTTGACTGTCCTCACACTTCTGTGTGTATTTTGTATGCCCTGAAAACAAAAAATTCTCATGGTCATATCAAAAGCTAAAATAGGGAGGAAAAGCTCAGTACATTATTTTGTCTGTACCGTACCAAATATAAAAGTGTTTTTTGTTAGAGATACTTTCATCATCATTTTCATTATTATCCTGAATCACATGTGACTGGGCTCTTGAAAACTTTGTAAGCATGGCGACCAGACCCATTACTAGGAGAGTTGGTATGTAATTGCTCTCTATTTGCAATAGATCATCAGTTCATGGTGCAGGAATAGGGTTATTTTCAGGCAACATTCCAATATGATAACTGACATTAAAATGGATTTTTCGGGCAAGAGAATTTGTTGCTGTTTTTCTGGGTTTTTTTGTTTAAGATTTATTTACGTATTTGAAAGAGAGAACAGGGAAGAGGCAGGAGGAGAGGGAGAGGAAGCGAATCTCAAGCAGACTCCTGGTTGACCATGGAGCCCAATCCCAGGTTTGATGTGGGCCTGGATGTGGGGCTCCATCTCATGACTTTAAAATCATGACCTAAGTGAAAACCAAGAGTCAGATATTTAACCAATTAAGCTACCCAGGCAGCCCAGGTGAGAGAATTTGTTGTCTGCCAAAGAAAGAGGATTTAAAAACTAAGTAGGATCAGTAATTGAAATAAACAGTGAAAATGAAGAATTTAGCAAAACCTACATAATCAAGGCAAGCAAATACTTTTGGCAAAAAGGAAAGGAAGAAGTTTGGAATCTAAATGACTAGGATTAGCTCTCTAGCATCAGCACAGATAAATATTCAACTTCCAGGTCTATCTACAAAAATCATATCCAAGTCTCTATTTCCAAATTAAGGCTAGGTTAACCTTAAATTAAGATTTAGAATTTTTACAAGACTTACATTGGTAACTATTAAAAATTTTCTTCACTCTTAAGAACTTGCTTAACATATTATAAGTAGTTATAATCAGTGATAGCACATAGCTACTGATTTTAAATACATCATGATGCAATATTCATTCATTCAGTAAATATGCATAGAGCATCTCCTCTGTGCCAGGTCCCATGCTGAGTAGGGAGTGTACAGATGGATAAGGCATGCACTGCTTTTCAGGTAAATGGAAGAAAGAAGACAGGGCACATAAATAAGAGAAACAGATGGAATTTTCTAGATCAAAGGAGGGAGGGTTCCCCCACCACCACCCACCATGGCAGCTAGAGTAGTGGGAGAAGCCTCATGGGAAATTCAAAACTTGGATTTTAACGGGATTTTAAAAATCAATAAAGATTTAAACTTGTAAAAATCTGGAAATCGATATGCTCAGCAATGAGCACAACAAGAACAAGACAATGGTACTGGAAAAAGAGAGTTATGTGTTTACCAAAAGTGAGTTATTCATACTGGAAGACAGAATTGCCCAGGGTACAAGTGTGTAGTAGGAGGGAAGTGTGTCATGGCGGAAAAGTCTAGAGAGGTAGGCTAGGATCGCTGTGCAGTGACTGGAATGGCAGGCTCCTCACTGGGACATTATTTAATGAGAGCCTGGGAAAAATTAAGAGTTTTTTAACAGAAAAATAACTAGATCAAATCTAGGCTCTTTCTACATTTTTTTTAAATAATTGAGTATTCTCTTCCTAGTAGTGTTGCTAAATCTTAAGATTCAAAGAAATAAAACTAAAATAGTAAGAACTACAATTTATTGTGTTACTGTATGCCAGGCACTATGCTAAATACATTCAATGCATTTAATCTTCATAAGACTGGCATTATTAATGGGTCCCATTTTTCAGATGAGAACATGGAGGCTACAGAGCTAAGTAACATGCACAAGGTCATACCACTGTTTTCATTAAATAACCTATGTAAAGATATTTGGAAAACTGATATATTTTTCTACTATATTTAATGGAAAGAAATGACCGGGCTACTTTCAATCATCAATTTTCCATGTAGCAATTTATGACAACACAATAAATATCTTTAAGACTGCTTTACAAATGTGTCTTAAAAATTATTCTCCTAAGCATATATTTCCTAGACATTTATAATGTATTTGAAAATTAAAATATTGATTTAATTCATGTACCTTGATGATCATCTTGCTTCACGGAATTGCAATTTTAGAATGCATAGATTATTCTTCTTCCAGAGGGGAAAATCCAATCAAGCAAAGACCTCTAGCCACATACAAATTCTGTTTGGTTCCTTTTTATATTTTGAATAAAAAAAAAGTATATGTTCTGAATGATTAAAGTCCTAAAAATAATATTTTTAAAGTGCTTTCTAGTTGTCTCCTGTTTCCCAAGCATTTGCTATTATTCATCAATCAGAAAACCACAATGTACCACTCTGCTTTATTTAAATTGATTTAAAAGTTTCTTTACTCTTTTATGGCATGTGATTAGTTTACTAATGTAACCACATTGAAGATTCTCATATAAAAGAACTAGGAGGAAAATATTTGGGATGTTAATGAAGTATCTCTAACCTAGTCATTTTAACATTCTATATTAGAAAAATAAGAACTTTCTTCCAGAAGGGGAAAAAAAATCACTTTTCATTTCTAATTATGGTAAGCAAGGCAATAAGATAATCACAGTCAATGTGATAAATGACAAGAGTTCTTTGGCATGCCATCTGCTAGTTCCCTATCAATAGTTTCTCACTGATTTTTTCCCCCAGTTTTTTGCAAAATTCCCTAACTATAAGTTTATACTATCTCCCTTCCCACCAGTACTTTTTGTGTTTTTATTGTTGCCTAAGGGAGCTTGCCAAAGGTTGAACCAATCAATCTTATCTCTATTCAACACAGAAAGCTCAACAAAGCAGTGCGGCTGATTTGTACTTGTGATCTACAATTGGCTTGTTTTCTGATAAATTTCTTGTTTGTCAGGGCCTTTGTCAGATATCTTGTATTTATAGCCTCTGGGGTAATCAATTCTAATATAGTGTTTTATGCTAAATTTTGAATCAAGATCACTCCTGACATTTCCTTAAACAAGCACTGTCTAGTATGGAAGCTTGCAGCTAAGCTTTTTGTAATAGAAGAGGGAGAAGAGTGACAGCTTTGTATTTTATTATCATCATAGAGGGCCACCATTTAAAGTAATGAGTCACTCCACATCTGTGCCACCTTTTCACTTTGCATTGGACCATAATCAAAATTATGCAGAGTGCCTCCTTTGAGGAACCTGAGGAGTATAAAACAGACTCTGGCACTTGTTTTTTTAAATGTGCTTTAAGTACCAACACACAGTGGTAAATTGGTATTCAGACTCATGATTTGTAAAAATAATGGAAAGCTAATGTGAATAATGTGTTCTCATACCTGTGTAACTACACAATACACATGTCTCCCCCTACCACCCCAAGCTAATCTGTTTCATACTGTAAAAGCAATTTTTAGCAAGCTCAAGTTTCTCCTTATATGAGGCATAAAATAGATTAATACAGCCCTCTGTCAAGGTAGGATGTTGTGTCGTATTTCAAACCAAACGAAACTTTTCTTAGAATTCAAAATTTATTTCCTCCTGGCTGGATTGATCAGTTTAGTTAGTCTTTACTTCATTTTGCTTCACTCTAAGGACATGGGAAGACATTTGACTACATATAAAAACACACGGGTACTAATACTGCAGTAATTTGGAGAAAAAGAACCTGAATGTATGAACAGAATGCGCTAATGCTTCTTGCACAAACAATTCATCTTATAGAAACAAATATTCTGTGATACAAAATACATGCATCATATATAATAAACATACATCATATATATGACAAGACAAAGGAATTCATGAGAAAATGAAGATCAAAGATTTACATCTATGTAACAGTGCACAAAGAAATAGACATTAAGCCAGCCTCTACTAAAGAGCCCAATCAAAATCCACCCTTTAATTTTCTTAATTTTTTCTCAATTTACTCTTTGACACTCTATTTTTTCTTGAAGTTATTTTATAAGACCTCAAATATAATCACAAATCTTCTGTTGTCTCTAAAAATGCATATAGTTGGAATCAACAAAATTATTAAATTCAACTCTTAAAGAGCACACACCCTAAATAGCCATTGATTTACACAATTGTACACACACATGAGAACTGTTGAGTGAATTTTGGCATTTTAGTCATTCATTTCATATGAAGTTTCACTTTTTCAACAGATTTCTACATCACTTTATGCCACATATTTTCTAAGTGCTGAAGTTCATACAAAGATAAATATTATCTCTTACCTTAAGGAAATTTAATTCTGAAACAGAGAGGGAAATTTTTAGTTTTATATATATAGATAGATAGATATGAAGAGGGGCTCCTGGATGGCTCAGTCAGTTAAGGATCTGCCTTTGGCTCAGCTCATGATCCCAGGGTTCTGGGATCAAACCCTGATCTGGCTTCCTGCTCAGTGGAGAGAGCCTGCTTCTCCCTCTTACTCTGAGCCTCTCCTTCACTTGGGCTTTTTCTCCTGTGTCTGTTCTTTCCCACTTCAAACTAATTGAATCTTGGAAGAAAGTGGTAGGCATTGGTGTCTTTAAAAAGCTTCCCAGAAGATTTTATTCCATTGACTGCTTCTTCAATTCTCTCTTAAAAGCTGACAGAATATATAAGACATCATAAACATCTTCCTCAATGACCAAGAGTATAAACGAGAAGACCCAAATCTGCAAGGATTTTAGCATTTTTGCAGAAATAGTGGAGGAAAAGTATAGAGAATTCTGATGATCCTGAGAAGCCCACAAAATTCATTTTATTTATTTCCAAAATTTACCATAAAAAAGCTAGAACTCTACTCTGACTGGAATAATTAGCCAACACACCTCAGGACAACCAGGAAAGACTGTGTGGACTCCATCAGGGTCTCCAGAAACACTGGTAAGCACTATGGCAGCCAAAACCCTGAAGCACCTCGGAGATGCCCAGAATAATCTCCCTGCCAAAAAGGGAGAAACCCACACTGACGGGGAAAAAATCTGCAGAGAATAAAATCCAACATGAACAGGTCAGGAATATTGTGAAAGTTCAGTTACTAGACACTAAGGGTGATAAGAAGGCAGATCTCAGGTCTGATGACATGTTTACACAGAGAAGCCATATTTTGAATGCTTCGTGTTAACAATGGAAGAGAAAGTCCTTGAGCAACAAAACTGAAAAAGCTACCTTGGCCCACTCCAACCCCTGCAGAGGAGCCTAGTCCTGAGATTATAGGAAAACCCGCCTCAAACATGAAAAGCAGAAAAAGATTGCTATCCAAACCCATGAAATTATATCCTCAAAACAAAAAGGAAAAGTCCTGATTAATGGACCAACCGATAATGAGAGAACCACTGTAAAATATGGCTGCAAAGCAGAAGAAAACTGTAACCTAATATTAAAAATGAGACAAAGCGAGTTAAGAAAGGAGTAGAGATTACAAAATTAAAACATACATCAAAAATAGAAAACATAAGGGAAAAAAAGGTGTCTCAACAAAAGGCAGTTGTAAAAAAGGAGTTGACAAAGCTCAGAAAATAACTTAGTGGGAAAAAAAGAATGTCATCTTCTAAAGGCTTTTAAGGTTAAAAAAGAAAACAAGCTTGGTTGAAATTTAATGATGTCAGAATTTTTTCTTCTATTAAAAATAAAATAGAGGGTGGTTAGAAAATAGCCTGGATTCAGGTTGAGTCTAGGAATGGAATATCTTGGTTTTCAACTAGTGTATACAAAGAATGCTCTTGCGGGGGCGCTGGGTGGTGGCTCAGTCAGTTGAGCATCCTTTGTTTCAGCTCAGGTCATGATCTCAAGGTCCTGAGACTGGGACCCATGTTGGACTTCATGCCTTAGAGGAGTCTGCTTGAGATTTGTTCCCTCTGCAGTTCCCCCTGTTCACTCTCTTGCTCTCTCTCAAGTAAACAAATCTTTTAAAAATATGTTCTTTTGTCCAACTGGAATGATAAAATGCCTTTATGGTGTAGCACTGTCCATAATTCGGGGCAACAATAAAATTAAACAATAACCATGATTAAAATACTCAAATAACTCCTTTTATTAAGCTCTTATTACATAGCTAAGACACTTGACATGTATTATCTCATCTGTTCTTCACAGTGACCCAGGGCACCAATTATATATGCCCATTGTGCAGAAGAAGAATTTCCATAAATAAAATAAAATTTGCATGTGTTGATCTTGTTTGTTGGTTTTTATACTACCCTAAAATGTCTGAACACACTTTTGTGACATTTAGTGGGGTTATTTTTTAAGAATGATCCGACATAAAACATATGCCATGACATGTACACAAATTTCATTTTGGAAGGTCCTGCAAAGCAGCTGACAATAAGGTAAAAAGCCAGACCTGAGTATCTGCTGACAAGAGAGATGCACTATTTGTATTAAGAGAGTGACACAAAAAGAAACAAATGGGGATTTCAGACCTGAGTCCTAAATCAAAAGTTGCAAGGGCAGATACTACAAGACAATCACTTGCGATTGAGTTGCTTCACAGAGGAAGTCCCCATGTAGTATCCTCCAGGCTGAGGAGTCACAGAGATTGATCTTATCTAAAAATGGCTAATTCCATTTCTTATGGAATGTCAGGTACCAGCTAGCAAATAAATAAAATGACAGAAGTGGTAACATGAGGATACCAGTTGATGGTTGAAGTGTTCTAATGGCTGCTACTCCAAATGTAGTCTGAGGGCCAGCACTGTGGCAACACTCAGGAGCTTGTTAGAAATGCGGCATGCCAGGCCCTTCCTCAGATCTGCTAACGCCGACCCTGCATTTTAACAAGATCCTGAGGTGACTCAGATATACATGAAGGTTCGAGAAACTCTGTTCCAAAGGACATAGGTGATTATGTTTTGTTCTGTAACAGAGTGGAAAACTCAATAAATAAAGAGTTAATATAATCAAAAATTGAATTTTAATAGTTTAGTCATTCATACATTCATTATCTTTTAATTGCTTACTGTGCACCACGAAGTATGTGAGATGCAGGCAATCAGATGTGAAAGACAGATGAGATTTTTTGTACTTAGAGAGTTGAGAAACTAGGAGGTAGTAAAGGGACTAACAAAAAAAATTAAAAGGGTAATAATAACTGCTATGAAAGGAGAAATACAGGATTAGAGCAAAGCAGGACCTAAACTCAGTTTTGCTTACCCATGTGTAAGTAAATCTCGTGGTTTATATAAGTTTCTTACAGTTGTGCAAGGAAGTCTGTTTATAACAAACCCTGTTTGACTTAGATCTCAGAGGGTCACTTCCACAGGTTTCACCCTTTATCTCCTGACATCATGGAGACAGGATCATAGAAGATCACCATAAGAGGTCCCTGAGAACATTCCAGGCAACCACTGTGTGAGCTCGCTGTTCTAAGAATGCCTAGAAAAACAGTACAGAAACTAAAGGATTAGCTACCTCTGTTGATACAGAATGAAAAGAAAAATGACTTCAGATAGTTCTTACAAATGGGTAGCTCGATAGCCTTCAGCAGCACTTTTATACTGAAATTTCCTTTGGCAGAAGTATTTGCCAGCTGCACTTTGAATGGCATCCCACCTAATGTAATAGGCTGTGTGCTATATTGGTTCTCTCAATGGATGCACGATTCTAGGAGGCCAAAGAAGTGCCATGGAATTGAGACAGACAGGGCTCACTTATTTTGTGTACAAGCTTTAAAAAAACAACCTAAAAGTTCTAGTGAGGAATCAGTGAGTGAGTGATTGCATCAAATAATCATTATAATAATTTGCATCCTTTACTTCCCTTTCAATATGATGTAAAAGAATTTAAAAGATGGACGGATTTTAGCTTAAAGCACCACTCCATTTTTTGTCAGTTTTGTGATACTGAGAAAGGTACTTATCATCTTTAAGCATCAGTTATTTATAATATCTATAAAATGTCAGTAACCTCTGCCCCTTAAGATAGTTAAAGAAATTAAATATGAGCAGAGCACTTTTGAAATGCCTAGGACAAAGTCACAAAATGAGTGTCTTTCCACTGCATGCAACCTAAATTCCAGAACTTGGCATTCCCACCTTCCCTAATCCAGCTGTCTGGCCTTTCAAATAATTTCCCCAACTTTTCAACAGTTCGGTTCAATTCAAGTTCATATTATATGTCAGGCATTTTGCTAAATACAAGGAATACAATGGTCACTATTCAGTATGACGTGGTTCCTATTCTTATACAGTTTCTATTTTAGTGAGGAGGACAGAAATGCAAACAGATAATGTCAATAAACTATAAAAAAACTCAATGATAGAAGTATACGCGGGTTTCTATGAAAGAACAGGGACATTCAACATCACCACAAAAGATTAAGAAAGGACTGGGCAGCAGTTGATGCCTGAATCAAATTTCAAAGGATGAGGAAAAATTAACTAAGTTAAAGAGGTTTGGGAAGGAACTTTTAGATTGGGAAAGAACATTAACAAAAACAGTGTGATGCAAAACAGCATAATGCATGCAGCCAACTACTGCTACAGTATTACTGAAGCAAAAATATACCTCGGAGAAAGGTGAACAATGAAGGCAAAGAGAGAGACGGGGGACAATATGATGGCATGTTACATTAAGAAGCATAGATATAATGGGAAATCACTGAGTGATTTCTGAAAAGGTAACAAAGCCAGACTTGGTTTTTGAATCTGTCTTTCTAATGTTTAGATAGAACAGCCATCCATAATCCAAGATTCAAAACTCAGAGGTTTCTCCAAAATGTGAAGCATGTTGAAAATTATCCATTATTAATAAAGTAAGAAAGTTTGGGGGTGCCTGGGAGGCTCTGTCATTAAGTGTCTGCCTTTGGCTCAGGTCATGATCCCCCGGGATCGAGCCCCACATCAGGCTCCCTGCTTGGCAGGAAGCCTGCTTCTCCCTCTCTCACTCCCCCTGCTTGTGTTCCATCTCTAGCTGTGTTTCTATCAAATAAATAAATAAAATCTTTAAGAAAAAAAAGTAACAAAGTTTGTGAAACTTATAAAGATTTATTTATTTATTTGAGAGGGAGAGAACAGGAACACGGTGGGAGTGGGGGCTGCAGAGGGAGAGGGAGATAGAGAATCCCCAAGCAGATTCCCTGCTGAGAATAGTTCATGATGCAGGGCTCCATCCCAGGATGCTGAGATCATGACTTGAGCTGATAGCAAGAGTGAATCAACTGAACCACCCCGGCGCCCCTTGTGAAACACTTTTTTTTGAAATTATATTAGAACAAACTCATGGTTTTCTCAATTATTTACCAATAATTGACTTGTTTACTAATATGTTTTTTCAACTTCAAGTTGGAAGTTATTGCTATTATTCATAAGTTTTCAGTTATTTTTTGATAAATTTTTCCAATAAAGAAAGAGAATAGACTCATAGCTAAGATGAAATTTACATAACTATGGGAAAATTCCTGAGAGTATGTAATAAAAATGATTGTCTTTGTGTATCAAGGCGGTAATTGCTATGGATGATGAATTGGCCTGGGCAAATTTAGAGTCACAGAAATGATTTGAAAAGGTTCTTGGTAAACATTTGACTGTTCTGCATGCTCATTCCAGCCTCTGCTTCTCTTGTTCTGTCATCCACAGATACACTTTGAATGCTCTTCCTTCTTCTCTCGACTCCAAGTACTATTGATTGATCTTTAAGGCTCAGACGGTAATTCCTTTTCCATTATTTCAAACATACCGATATTTTCTTTCTTGTAAGACAAGCTACAAAATCAAGCATATTACTATCACATGACATATTTACTCTCAATTTGTACTGTGTGCTTCAATCTTCTCCCCTTAGCTGGATTTTCAAGTAGTGTAATGTAGGAAATAATGTTTTTGGTGTTTCTTAAATCTTCAAAGAGGAGACATTGTCCAGAATCAATGGAAATTCCATTTGGTCCTTTAACCTTTTCACTTTTCCTCATAAAATTGTCTTGCCATTTTTACTATATATCGGGGGGGTGGGAATGAATCTAAAGGATTGTGTCTGAATCAGACACTCAGGGATTCTTTTTAATCAGGACTTCTCTAGAGAAGAAAATGGTATTCTTAAGGAATCTGTTTTGGCTTGCTTTTATTACTATTCACCTGAAGGTGGGAGGGGAATTTTTTTTTTTAGTTTGTACTTTACTTCTGCTTGTTTCTTTCGGCAACCAAGATTTATCCCTACAATTCCCTAGGGTTTTTTTCTTGAATGTCAGAGGCTCAAAGCCTAGGCAGTATCTTTCCCAGCTTCCTTGTTTCTGGGGCCTAAATATGATTTGCATTCAGCCAGGGAGGTAACTTTGTATGAGACTTGGAAGCAGAAGAGCAGCAGAATCCATTGCCCTTATGTTTCAGAAGCAGTGGTGAATAATGGTGTCCTGGATTAAGATGATGGCAGTGTTAGTAGACAGTAGTTTATATTTTAAGTAGAGATGACAAGACTTGGTTATTTGAATGTAGAGGACAAGAAGAAAGGGTAACCAAGCATGACTACGAGGTGTTAGGGTTTTCAAACATTGAATGATTACATCATTTAAGACGCCTGAGAGGACAACGATAGGGAGGGCTGTGAAGAGAGAATAGCAAGAGTTTTGTTGTATTTTGTTTTAGATATATTACCTATAACGTACATTAGCAGTGGCATGCCAGTAAAGGTTTACAACATATGTTAAACTCTCCAGGGGAAAAAGTACACAAATATATCTCAAACCTATGTTTATTATAAATTTTATTCATATAAAATAATAGCACATCACTTACAAATAAAAAATGAAATACTTTTGACTATAAAGACCATATAGTGTTGTATGATTCTTACTTTTTAAAAATTCTCAGTCTCTCTAGGGCATCCACAGAGAAAGAAAATAATCTGGTATAATTCAAGCTTGGGATTTTGATAGTGGAGGAAATAGATGAAGAAAGAGGCAAAGAAGTTGAGGTTGTTACAGAAATCCCTGAACTGAGCTGTGGACCCCCTGATGGCTATGAAGGAAGCAAAAGGAAGAGACAGGATGGAAATAAAAATGGATGTGAAGTTTTGATTAGATTGAATGATTTTTGGAATTGGGAAGTACTAGAGTAAATGAATTGGAAGAACAGGGGCTGATGTAATTACTGATGTGGCAAGGTCTACAATACATATGACCATGGTAGTGATGACCCAGACAGATGGAGAAGATATTTGTAGAAATAAGGGTTATGACTTAGAAGGCCAATATTTTGGATGAGTCATACATGTAAATGTTGAATTTTGAGCATGAATAATAACTGTAATACGAGTAGAGAGGAAGACAATAATGAGCTGGGACCTAAATTTTCAGAAAATGAGAATGATCAGGAGGTTGGTAGAATTTGTGGTAGTAAGTGGTATATACTTGAAAGAAGCTGAGATTTTTGAATGAAGAATGAGAAAAATGAGGTCAATAAGCAAGAATGATGTCTATTTTATCTCTTGGCCCTGGGGGTCATAGGACATAAAAGATAGAGAGAGAGAGAGGGGCAGAGAGATAAATGAGATGATAGATGATCGAGTAGAAAGATGATTGATAGAGATAGATGATAGATAGATAGATAGATAGATAGATAGATGATAATATAGATAATAGATAGATAGATAGATATGTTTCTTCTGTTGGCAACTTTGTATTATTAATACAAGTTGAAGGATTTCCAATGATGGTGATGTATAAACTTTATGGGTTACAACTAACTCATCATCGGATGTGCTGAGAAAATTTACAGAGTGCCAAAAATATTTAAAAGCCTATAGAAAATCTTCCAACTTATAAAATTGAGGAAAATGGTGTTTGATTTTCAAAAGCAAAAGTCTTCTATAAAAAGATTTTTTAAAACTACTATGACATGAAGGATAACAAAAACTGAATTACAAATGTCATGTGCAGTTTATAAAATCAACCAGAGGTGTGTTATCATAAAAGCTTAGGGACCAGTAGTATAAAATACCAAACAGGAAAAAATAGGATTATAATTCGAAAGCATATGAAAAGGTAAACGTTAATATAGACACACAAAGTCATAGGATTATTATGAAATGCAAATTCAAAACAAAATAAGATATCAGCCTTCTGGTGCTTTTCTCTGTAGGTATATTGCTCGTTTCTCTGCTGTGTCTAAGCTCGGGTTGGAACACAGTCAAGTATTTAGATTCCCAGCACAGTGAAGTACATAAGTGTCTGCAATAACAGGTTCTGCCCTTTTGAGGTGGACTAATTCTGCACAGAAATTATTAAAGGAAAAAACAACATGCAGCCAACTTCTAAATGGTGTGTTTAAGACCACAAGCATAGGGGCACCTGGATGGCTCAGTTGGTTAAGCGACTGCCTTTGGCTCAGGTCACGATCCTGGAGACCTGGGATTGAATCCCACATTGGGTGGGAAGCCTGCTTCTCCCTCTCCCACTCCCCCTGCTTTTGTTCCCTCATCATTGGGAGTAAAAGTGAAAATTAATTACATTATCCTTGTAATAAATTTTACCCCTCAATCTAATGGTTATTTAAGTGACTACCATCAGTAAGAGCTTTTAACACATGAAAAAGTTAAATAAACTAACTAAAAAAATACAAATGTATGCACATTTTTTGTCATTTTTCTCATGAAAATATCAGAGTTCTGAAGTTTTCCTCCTCTAATAACCACAGTAAATTATTTTTTTAAGATTTTATTTATTTATTTGAAAGGGAAAGAGAGAGCACATGCACGCACAAGGGGGTTGGGCAGAGGGAGAAGCAGACTTCCCTCTGTACATGGAGCCCAATGCGGGACTCCATCCCAGGAGCCTGGGATCACAACCTGAGCCAAAGGCAGCTGCTTAATCGACTGAGCCACCCAGGCATCCCACAGTAAGTTATTTCTTTTAAAAGGACAACCTAACTATCAAAACAAAATATCAATGATTTTTCACCTTTTCAATTCTCTTCTCAGTAAGAATCCCTCCACCATCAACCACTTATTCATTCAAAAAAGATTTATTGATCACCTGTTTCATACTCAGACAAGAGTTAAGTGTCACTGGTAACATTCATTCAATGTAAGATACATCCTCTGCCTTTCAGGAATTTGCTGTCAAACTGGAAAACCACGATTAGACCAGGAGGAATATTGCAAGACAATGAACAGCAGGGTTCTCTCTTTTTTCAAATCAGATACCCAATAAATTCCTGGGGAAGCATTTAGTACTTGAAAAGCTAAAAGGAGTTGGGGAGGCGTATGAAACCTGAAGAACACCAGGAAGGTTTTAGAGAAGTAGGAGATGAGATTGGCTTGATTTGAATATGAACAAGAAAACAGAAAATCACAATGTAAAGATCAGCTTCTCCAAATGAAGATTGTGTCCTGCATGAAACAACACTAAGGAACACGTGTGAGTCCTCAAGGTCCACAAAATAAATATGATGCATATTCTAGAACTTGAGTGAACAGCAAGTGACTGGAAATGTTATTTTTAGGTGAACACAAATATATTATGGAATATAATGCAAAGCATGTGAAAATTTTTCAAATAACAGACAAAAGCTTATTTTTTGAAATTGCTTTGGAATATAAAATAATTGTCTATGAACAGTAAGGGCAGTTTGTCAAAAAAAGATTGTAAATTATTTATCAGGAAAGTCAGAACTGGGTCTGGTGGTGGTCAAAACATATTTTTTTAAATGAAGAAAGTACAGTAATAAGGAAAGGAGAAAAAATAAGTAGGTCATTGGAGCCAAATATAGGACTTTTACCTCTTGACACAGTGCTATCTACTTCCTGAGTATTATTAGATTTAATATAGTAGAAATATGGAAACATTCTAAAGTTCCCAAGCAGAAAATATGACATAAGGATTAATGGGCCACAAATGTACATAATGGAATAGAAGTGGGAATGGAAGCAGAGGTGCCTTGGGAATTCTACAACTTAGAAAATTATTGCAGTCGTCTGCACTTCCTCTGCTGAAGACACAGCTTAAAATGATGTGTATATGTTAACAACAACAATGTGAAAAAAACAGGGTAAGAGCACTATGAGATAAAGATGAGGCCTAATTATAATGTAGATGCTGAATTATATATAAATCAATCTTATTAATCAAAATGGCTTCAGATAGTGGGAGATAATGCAGCTCATATGCGACATATTTATTCTTTCTGCCTCAGGAATCTCAAGCAAGAAATGCATGAACCT
This sequence comes from Spilogale gracilis, assembly GCA_004023965.1. Taxonomy (NCBI): domain Eukaryota; kingdom Metazoa; phylum Chordata; class Mammalia; order Carnivora; family Mephitidae; genus Spilogale; species Spilogale gracilis. Next base: position 135,250 of record PITA01002718.1, on the reverse strand, counting down.
CAGATAGTTCTAGGTCCCCTTTGGCACAGACATGAGATTTCACACGGACACCTGTGTCCATGCCTAGAAGCCAGAGGCAGCAGCAGGAAGCAGGCCCTGCTGGTAGGGATTGGTTCTAGGATGAAGATCACTGCTTGCTCAGGATGATACTGGGGAATCCAGGGCTGGAGGCTCATTAGGAAAGGGAAGGTGAGACAGAGAGTCTCAGGGGTCAGCTCTGGCTGCTGCATTAATGTATTCCCTGGTGAAAAAGAGAAAGTAACAATGGCCTAACAATTAACACACATCGGCCAAGACTATGAGACTGTCAGACTGCACAATGCTATTAATTTTGAAAGTGGGAGCTTAATTGGCTACCGCTTACCACCTGTGGTTGATGTTAGTGCTTCAGTAAAAGAGAAAAAAGACAATCTGAGGCTCGGGATCTTAGAGACTGTACCTGCCTCCAGCTGGGCCTCTTAAAGAGAGTGTTGACAATTTTATTATAAACCTCTCCTAGAGGGGTTTCTCACTTTCATCTATAATTTGTCATATCCTTGCACTGTGACTCATAATTTGCTTAAATCACTTTTGCCATCTCTTAAAAACAGAGAAACCCAAAGTGGCTTTTTTTGGAGCAGCTGAGATTGCATGCTTGTTTTCTTTGCATTATTCTGATGTAAAAGCAATGGTCGGGAACAGGGAGGAGAAGGCGAGAACAATTTCAGCAACTCTTCATCAATTTACAGGAGACCTAGCCTTCAAAAGTGTAAAAGAACATTTTGTGAGAATTTTAAGTCAGTACAGTATAATTCCTCCTTCTTCTGTGAATCTCACTGATGATACACTCATACTCTCTCTGGCATGACACAGAAGGATTCATGACCTTCTCCCCTCCAGCCATAATGAAGCCAAGATTGTGGTATATAGCAACATATACTAGAGAAAAGGTAAGATTTAATCTAACATTAAAAACTTCACCTTTCATGGAAAGTAATGACTCATGTCACATGAAGTTCAGAGGGCAAGTAGGTCCAGGGTAAAACTGAATTCCAACATCTTTTACAGATTGTTTGATCAGTGAAATAAAGCGAATAACTACCTCATTCCCTGAACAAATCATTCACTCGTATTTCTGACTTTGTTCACAATGTACCCTTAGCCTGAAAAAGAGTCTCACACCTTACTCTCTTCCCGTTAACTCACCCTCTCTAAACCAAAGAAGAAAGAAAAACTAGCATATAGGATGTATTATATAAATGTCAGCTAGCAGTCTACAATTATCATCTTTCATGATTATTTAAAGCTTAAAAATAGGGTGCCTGGGTGGCTCAGTGGGTTAAACCTCTGCCTTTGGCTCAGGTCATGATCTCAGGGTCCTGGGATTGAGGGCCACCTGGGGCTCTCTGCTCAGCAGGGAGCCTGCTTCCCCCTCTCTCTCTGCCTGCCTCTCTGCCTACTGGTGATCCCTCTCTCTGTCAAATATAAAATAAAATAATAAAATAAAATAAAATATAAAATAAAATAAAACCTTTAAAGCTTAGAAATAATAGAGGTAAAATACCTCCCATATTTTCAACCACAAAGGAAATACCTACTAAATGGTCATTATCATTATTACTGTTACCAGCATATAATTAAGACAATTTTTCATACCTATCTCCTCAACTGTTAGCTACTAGAAGGCAGGCATGATATCTTCGCTTACTCATTTAATAAATATTTGTTAAACATCTGCCATGTTTAAGGTGCTATGATTTATATCAAGATACAGTGGAGGACAAGCTAATAACAATTTCTCAGAATCTCCTAAACTATTTGGCCTGAGTGTTAGTACCCATATCACCTTCTATAGATTCTCTCGTGTAGTTTTTATCACACCATATTTCAAGTACCTATTCAAGTGATTGTTTTGTGGAATCAGAGAAGGTGTTCCTTGGTTATTCATTGTTGACCAACCTAATAAATATCAACTGATCACCTTACGAAGCATTCTGCTTTTATTTCTAGAAATCATGATTGTATTTATAAAACATTAAAATTTTCATGAAATTTTTAGCCTTAGTTTGTGAGTTCCCAAACTTTGAACAGATTATATATTGTTGCTTTAATTAATTCACTTACTTTCAACATTTCACATACATGATTATTAAACACTGAAAATGTATTTTCTTTGGGTAGACTTTTTTGTTTTCTATGAAATCAAAATCCCATGAAGATATCTTTTTTAGATTGAGATGTGAGATCCCCTTCAGTTCAAGAACAGAGTCAATTCCAAGATGAGAATAAGGTAAAATCATAAACTCCAAATAATACTTAGCTGAGTGAGACTTCTGAGATCTGTAGATAAAAACTCTCCTGGAATTACTTCAGGTTTCTTTCAAGGGGTCAATAGAGCCTCATTTACATCACAGCACTCACAGTGAAACTAGTTGAGAAGATTTCCAGCTTTGAGAAGAGCTAATCGGTATGCATTCATCTTAAGGAATTGACTCACTTTTTTTTTTTTTAATATAGAAGGCAAGTTACAATTCCATTCTAATTGCAATCACAGGAAACAAAAGGTGAAATTTTAATTTCTTTCTTTTATCCCCAATTTCTGTTCCAAAAGTCAATTTTCTAAAGAGAGGATCTGAATGGCTTTCAGAGAATGGAATTTATCTCAGATTCTTAGGTTGCCAAGATAGGTGCCCACATAAAAGAGTGTCTGTATATCAGCAGAAATTCTGCGCATATTAAAAGATAGGCAGAAATTAACAATCTTATGGTAATTAATTTCTGCCGTTATTAGCAGATAAAATTAATATCCTTGCTTAATGTTATCATCTTCAACAACAAAATCTATTTAAAGATCAGATATTTAGGGATGCCTGGGTGGCTCAGTTGGTTAAGGGACAGCCTTCAGCTCAGGTCATGATCCCAGAGACCTGGGATCGAGTCCCACATTTAGGATCCCTGCTCGGCGGGAAGCCTGCTTCTCCCTCTCTCACTCCCCCTGCTTGTGTTCCCTCTCTCGCTGTGTTTCTCGCTGTCAAATAAATAAAATCTAAAAAAAAATTAAAAAATAAAATAAATAAAATAAAGATCAGATATTTAAAGATAGATCACAGGTAGGCAGAGAGCCAGGCAGAGAGAGGAGAAAGCAGGTTCCCCACTGAGCAGAGAGCCCGATGTGGGACTCCATCCCAGGACTCTGAGATCATGACCTGTATCGAAGGCAGAGGCTTTAATCCACTGAGCCACCCAGGCACCCCTAAAGACTTTCAAGATATAGTGTAGTTTTAGCTTTTAAGTACTCTTAGAGTCTTATAAAATTCAGCCTTATGTTTTGCTCACACTTGCTCTCCATTAAGACAAACCCATTTTCTTTGATAACATCACATCATTTCCAGTGACATACTAATGGATCCCACTGTGTGCTACAAGTTTATGGCTATATGATTCATTTCTATGATAATCTCACTTTCATTAATATAACAGCTCCAATTGTAGTACATCAATTCCTGAGATATCCACATTCACATGCTAATGACTTTTTCAACCCTTAATGTGTTTTAAAAGAGAAGAGTCACTTTGTTCTGTAATAAAAAAATAAAAAATAAAAAAATACTATAGGAGACTTCAATCAACTACATATCCTTTCCACAAAATGAATGTAGTAATCCAATATGTTGCATTAATGCAGAACATCTCAAAAATATCTCAAAGAACATAACAAGAAAGCCAAAACTACAGAGAAAAAAAATAAATTTTCAAAGTGATTTGACACATATTGCTGCATATTCTGAGTCATAATAATTATACTACTAGACCGATTTCTATGGGTCTGAGAATTCATGGGTGGACTTCAAAAAGTAGGTAAAGCCCCTGATGTTATTTTTAAAAAGTTATAAATATGTGTATTTAAAGACATAGTCCACAGCTTTCATCACATCTTAAAAGTGGTCTACATGATCAAAAAAAAAAATTTAGAAACCTCAGTCTAGTCTATTCTTGTAACATAGACTAGAAAAAATAGATTGGGAGCTTAGACTCTAAGGAGTGATTGATATATGAATAGAATTTGAGAGGAAGCAGAAATAGTACTTTTAATCCTGGACACCCATGCATGAGTACAAAGATAAATTTGGAATTATAAAAAAGAGAACTGGGACGCCTGGGTGGTTCAGTTGGTTAAGCGACTGCCTCCGGCTCGGGTCATGATCCTGGAGACCCAGGATCAAGTCCCACATCGGGCTCCCTGCTCGGCGGGAAGCCTGCTTCTCCCTCTCTCACTCCCCCTGCTTGTGTTCCCTCTCTCAGCTGTGTTTCTCTCTGTCAAATAAATAAAATCTTTAAAAAAAAAAAAAAAGAGAGAACTGATACAAGGTTGTAGGTTTCACTTGGGAAAGCAAAAAAAATGACTTAAAATTAGAATACAACAATAGATGCTTATGCCCTTTCAGGAGAAACAGACCATTTGGATCAAAGACAGATATTTTCATGGAAATAAATGGAGATAAAAATCTATGCAACGGTTTTTGTCCTTAGAGTTGGCATAAGAATTCCTTTTCTTGGGGGATCTATCCTTGAGAAAAAAAATAGCCTACTGGGACTTGGAGCACCAAAACATCCGAGGAGAGAACCAAATTCACCCAAGTAAGAGAAATAGAAAGTTTTTGTTCACAGAGAAAGTAAGAGGAAGGGAAAGGACTTAGAGCTGGAGAGAGATTAGAAAAAGTTGGGAGTAGGGACAAAGAAAACACCATGGTGGGGAGACAGCTGAAAGAAATTAATAATGATGCCCAGAAGCAGATCTAAGTTTTATAGGGATGAGCTTACAAATTTTGGTGGTCCTTGTTAAGAAAAAAAGGAACTCCCTTGTTTAAATTTCGAATTAGGAACATCTTTGGAAGAAACATGTGCAAGCAGGGACCCATGAAGCTTCAGCTTCTCTAGTTTCATGGGTACCCATACCTAGTTCTGTCTACCATTCCATTTAAAGTTGTTTTCTCTGTACGCTGTCTCCAAACATATTCAGTAAATCTTTTCAACTCAAAATTCTTTGAACTAATGTTGTATTTGTGGGAAATCAAAAAGGAGCTGAATTTCTCATGGGTAGAAGAGAGGCAGATCAAAGGGATCCTGAGAATGTAAGTCCGCTGAAAATTTGCAGAAATATTGAAGAGGTCATGGGACTTGGGGGAGGGGGGATGTCAAGTTAATGTTGCTCACATCTTGAACGGCAGGGAAGCCCTTAACTAACATGTAAGCTCAGGGACACCTGGGTAGCTCAGTGGGTTAAAGCCTCTGCCTTTGGCTTGGGTCATGATCTCAGGGTTCTGGGATCAAGGCCTGTGTCAGGCTCTCTGCTCAGCAGGGTGCCTGTTTCCTCCACTCTCTCTGCTTGCCTCTCTGCCTACTTGTGATCTCTCTGTCGAATAAATAAGTAAAATCTTAAAAAAAAAAAAAAAAGTAAGCTCAGACTACAGGTCATTTGGCCTTCACTGTGCAAAAAAAGGAGATATGTTACCATACTGATCAAAACTTGCACAACCTCGAGGTAACATAGTGAGTGTAGACTTGAATTAGAGTAGCCATTCTCCTAAGTGCAACCATCTGCTAAAATGCACGACTTGCTCGCTGATACTTCTGTCTTCCTAAAGTAGCCCACAGGCCCTCACTGAGGCATCACAGGAGACCCGAAATGCAATGGCTCTGATTTTCATGAAGGGGCAGCATCACTTGATAGCTAAGGATGCCTGGGAGTACATGCATCCCTTATCTGCTGCATGTTTTTAGGCATGTGGCTTAATGATCTATGAGTCCTTTTCCTCATATGTAAAACAAGGATAATATTGTAATGATTAAGTAAAATAATTCATTTAAGCACTCGATATGAGTATGAAAGCCAGTAATCGATCAGTAAATGTTAGCAGTTACTTTTACCCAGCTACAACTACTTCTGTAATTATTACAAGACAATGAATTGAACATTATCACAGATGGACCTTCACTGCTGGGAATGTGAGGAGATGTCCTAGCAGAAGAAGATGAGTTAACTAGGATCTTCAACCTTGTAAGGATATGTTAAATTCATTATGTCCTTAGAGGAATGGAAATGGTGGCTCAGGGAAAGATGAAAGGCAGAAAGTATCTGGAATTCAGTCTGAATTTGAAAGTTTAGGAATAATTATTATGCTAGTTAAATGACATGGTATTTATTGATCAATTAAAGTCAGTTTTGTGAAAAGGTTCCAGACATGTGACCCCCCCTTTACCCTCAACTCTTTACTTTTAAAAGCCTGGATTAAAACTAGGGGGGGGGGAAATCACATCATATTTTAGAGAAATATAAAGTCACTAGAATATGAGCTGTTTGATAGCAAACATTTCACCTCCTTGTTTACTGCATTAACCATATATAGATGTTCAATAAGTTATTTTGTGAATGAATGAGAATTTAGAACAATTTCAGTCTAAATATATCTTTATGAAAAAATAATGGAGATAAACGTAAGTTTTTGACATTTAATTTTATGGTAATAACTTGAGAGAGAAAAAGTAATCAAGCTGCAGCAGCTATGTTAAAAGAAAAAAAAAAAGGTTTGCATTTGACAATAAACACCATTTTAGTCCATGTCACAATATAGTCTTTAAAAAGCTATGCTAATCCTGGGCTCTATTAATATCAGGCAGAAACAGGAGAAAGAAAACTGAGCTACTCTATTCATGGTTAGCTCCAGTCTTTGTGCAAACAGCTCTCAGTTGTCAGGACCATATCCTGAGGGGAAAGAAAGGGGAAAGAAACACATCAAGTTACTGTTAATCTAACAGTGAAGGATAGGTAGAACAGGTAGGGTAAGACTCAGGTTAGGGAATATAGACTATATCCTGGAGAAGACTATAAAATCACCTATTAGTTTTAGGAAAGCATTCAAAGAGCTAAACATGTAGGGGCACCTAGGTGGCTCAGTGGTTAAGCCTCTGCCTTCAGCTCAGGTCATGATCCCAGAGTCCTGGGATCAAGCCCCGCAATGGGCTGCCTGCTCGGCGGGAAGCCTGCTTCTCCCTCTCTCACTCCCGCTGCTTGTGTTCTCTCTCTGGCTGTGTTTCTCTCTGTCAAATAAAGAAAATATTAAAAAAATAAAATCTTAACAAAATCTTAAAAAGAAATGCAAGAGACACTAAATAATTACTTGTCGAATGAGTGAATACATGAATGATGCAAGGATTGGAAACTTCTGTGATAAGAACTCAGTCTCTCAAAACCATTACAATTTGAACTATTATCTTGATAATAGAAACATTTGTTCTTTTGTTGATTCCAAATCTGCTTTCCTATAATATCCATTGATCCTGTTTCTATAAGTCTGGGGTTATACAGATGTCTATCTTTTTGTTTTGTTTTTGTTTTTAAGATTTTGTTTATTTATTTGCCAGAGAAAAACACAGCTAGAGAAGGAACACAAGCAGGGAAAGTGAGAGAGGGAGAAGCAGGTTTCCTGCTGAGCAGGGAGCCCGACAGGGGGACCGACAGGGAGATGGATCCCAGGACTCCGGTGCCCCATCTCTTACATGTTTTATAGGACATTTTCCTCTTTAATTCTCATCACTCATCCTCTTTATTACTAAACTCTGGGCACAGCGGCCTTTCATTGGTCACCTGAAATGTCCATTCTCATTCTTGTTCATTCTCTTTACTTTTCCTCATTCCAATTCATCTTTTAGGACTAAGCTTAAATATTATTTCCTTAGAGACTGTCCCTGACTCAAAACCTAATAAAATCTCTATCTCTCCCCTTTTTTCTTCTCCCCTGACCCCACCACCACTACCACCACAACTAACTTACAAACTACAAAATTCTCCCATTATAAGTGTGCCAGTCAATGGGTTTTATAAATAAATAAAATAAAGTAAATAAATATAGCAGTTTATAAACAACACTGCAATTTAAAACATTTTCATTACCCCCAAGAAAGTTCTAGCATGTCCATTTTTTAGCAATCACCACTCCCAAGACCAGGCAACAATTGGTCTGCTTTCTGTCTCTACAGTTTTATCTTATCTAGAAATTTTATATATATTGAAACATTTCATATGTATTCCTTTACTTAGGATTTTTTTGAGATTCATAAATGTTACATGCATCAATAATTTATTCCTTTTAATTTCCAAATAATATTTAATTGTAAGAATATGCCTCACTTTGTTTATTCATTGATTAGATAAAGGCATGTGGTTTGTTTTCATTTTGGAATTATAATGAACAATTCTACTACCAACATCCTCACAGAAGTCTTTTTACTGATATTTGTTTTCATTTCTAAGTAAATACGTAAAAGTATAAATGGCAAACATATGTCTAACATTTTTAAAACTTCTTTCCACAGTAGTTCTGTTATATTAAATTCCCACAATGTATTCAGGGTTCTAGTTTTTCCATATTCTTGACAATTGGTATTCTCTTTCTAATTTTAACCATTCTAAAGGATGTGTGAGTATCTCATTGTGGCTTTAATTTATATTTCTCTAATGACTAACAATGTTAAACATATTTTCATGTGCTTATTTGCTATCCATCTGTTGAAATGACTATGCAAAACTTGGGTCCATATTTTACTTGTGTTATTTGTCTTCTGAGTTGTAAGAGTTTTTCATATATTCTAGATACAAGTCCTTTATCAAGATCTGTGATTTACTTATATTTTCTTGTTTCTGGCTTGTCTTTTATACTTTTTTACTAGAGTCTTTTTAGGAGTAAAACTTTAACTTTTAATTAATATAAAGTCCAATTTATCATTTTTTTTCTTTAGGAATCATGCTTTTGATGCCATTAAATCAAAAATTTCTTTGTATAACTCAAGATTATAAAGACTTCTTATGTTTTATACTTTTAGGGGTTACATTTAAGGATTTATTATAAGTTAAATTTGTTGTTGATAAGGTAAAAATCTAAATTCCCTTTATACCTTTGTTTATTTTTTTTATTTCTCTCTATCTCTGGATATCTGCATATGATACAGATTTTCTTTATATCTCTGATATCTGTATATTATATCCAATTGTTTGGGCACCAGTTGTTGAAAAGATTATCATTTCCCAATAGAGATACTTTGCACTTTTGCTAAAATTAATTAATCATAATAGTGAAGAGTATGTCAAAACCATGGGCATCTATATATTCCTTATTGTAAATAACAATTACTGATAAATGCAACTCATTTACAAGCATCAAAATACTTATGCATTACATTTGTTCACTAAACAAATAGTTACTGTGTATTTACAGTGCAGGTAATCCTGACAATGGAAAGGCAAATTAGACATAGAATCTGCTACCAAAATGTTTACCATCTAAATTAGAAAGTGACTAGGTTTGCAACGTAAAATGGATATTGAGGCAGATAGAAGTTACTTCTGAGGATATCTGCATATACTTCATGGAGACAGTAGTGGTAGAGGCAGAACCTGACAGATGAATGGGACCTGATTCCATAGAAATAAATAGAAGAGCTTATGAAGATGAGGATAAAGCCTGGACACAGACAAGGAGACAAGAAAGGAGGAAAAGAAGGATAACTGAGTAATATGTAGGAAATATCCAAAAGAGACAAGAATGGCAATATAGAAAAACAAATTTGAAAAGGGTTAGTGCCAGACTAAAGAATTAGATTTTTATTTTCTAAGCTGTAAGAGTTACTTAAGGTTTACGAGCAGAAGACTGTCATGATTGATACTCATAGCTATGCCAGTACCAGTAAAATGAAACATTAAAAAACATTTACCATCATTTCTAAAATTATTTAATTTCACTTAGGAGATGCTATAATTCAGTTCCTGCTCTAAAAGTTTCTGTGATTATTCTTACCCTGATGCCAATTAAATTAGAATAAGTAAATTCTTTAGATTTGGGCATTCTTTTTTCTTAAAGCTCAGGCATCTGTTCATTTAATATATATTTATAGGGACCTTCTATATGCTGTGTTATGGATATATATCAGTTTAAGAAGAGGGGAGGAAGCCTGTTCTCAGCCTTAATGAAGCAAATTTACACACACAGAATACATACACATACATATTACTCAGGTACATTTATATACATTAGCTAAATTAGTGAGGAATAACATCTATTTAAATATACCTTAACACTCTGAAAATTTATTTCGCATGTACATTAACTTATCTAATCTTCATGAAAGCCATTTTAGGACAGTATTTACAAGACTCACTTTACACATGAGAATATTTAAAAAAACAGGATTAACTTGCTCAAGATTATAAGATTGGAACAGTACAAAGTCAGTACTCTAACCAAGTTCTCCTGATTCTAAACTCAATAATATTGCCACAGTGTTTAAATTATAGGTTTTTCTCCAAATTAACATGCAGAAATTTCAATGTCTCTCCTAACCCATGGTATGACACAACATTGAAAAAATCTTGTGTTCATTTTGGTACATTACTTAGCTATCTTATTCTCTCTACCTAGACACCTCAGCCCAACCCTCTTCTTTTCTCCTCCATATACACTACGGATGGATGCTTAATAAATGATACTCTGGTTTAATTCTGATTGCTTAGGTCTCCATCACATATACAATACCTCATATTCTACACAAAGCAAAGATCTGATCTCTTAACAGAGCAGTTGTTCATCAGAAAGTTTGGAGAGCTTAGCTGAAAGCCTCTCAGGGTAGAAAGATATGAAAGGACAAAATGAAAGCTGAGAAAACCTGGAGAAATCTGTAAATAGGTCAAAGATTTTTGATTGCTTCCAAACTGGTGAATTTTGCCCAGAAATATAACCTTAATTCAGGAAGACCAGTCTCAACGGAGATTCATTCTAGAATCATGCAGAGGCAAAATATTGATGTTTAAAGCTTTCTTAAAATAAATTACCATTTTTTAAAGCCACACTTTTGCTGTTGTCATGACATTATGATTCAATCAGTCTTAGAGAATGAGGTTTTGGGTTTGTTTTTTTTTTTTAATATAATCCATCAATATTTTATTAGAAACTTATTTGGGAGATTTTTAGTAATACCAATAGTATTATAAGAGAAATTTATTTTGATATACAGTTAAATATTTCAAAAAGAATGCTTTAAGAATTTTACCAGGATCGGGGCACCTGAGTGGCTCAGTTGGTTGAGCGACTGCCTTCGGCTCAGGTCATGGTCCTGGAGACCTGGGATCAAGTCCCACATCGGGTTCCCTGCTCGGCAGGAAGCCTGCTTCTCCCTCTCTCACTCCCCCTGCTTGTGTTCTCTCTCTGGCTGTGTTTCTCTCTGTCAAATAAATAAAATCTTAAAAAAAAAAAAAAAAGAGTTTTGCCAGGATCATAAAAGTCTAAATGCAAGTTGTCATGTACTACATTTCTTCATTTTTTTTATTCATACTATTTGGGAGTTTGTTAGGAAAAAGATTACAGGCTACACCTCATAGACAACAAGGAAACAGAATCCTAAGAAACTATTAAGTGACAATCGTCATAGAATATCTAACACATTAAAAGGCTTAAGAATGCAAATTTCTGAAGAAAATTATTTAAACACAGCATTTTTGCATTTAATACTTTTGTACCTAATAACTGTTTCTTTTTATAATCAAACATATAATTCTCAAAATAATAATTTAATCTCTGGGAGATTAGCATAGCATAATACCTAGAAGAAATTAAGCGCACCAGGTTTTTAATGTTTTAGTTTGAAATAATTCTATTTCCTTCGTTGCAAACAACAACAACAAAATATTCAGAAAGATCCTACACATCCTTTTTAATCCACCCTCCTTCAGTTTTAATATCTTGCAGAACTAGAGTAAAATACAACAACTAGGATATTGACCCTAAATCCAACAGCTTTTTCAGATTTCACCACTTTGATTGCCTGCATGCAATCATGTGTACAGTGTGTGTGTGGTGTTTCCATGCAATACTAGCACTTGTGTGTACTCATGGGACCACCACCACAATCAAGACAGAGAACAGTTCCATTACCCCAAGGTTCACTTGTGGTGCTCCTTTAAAACCACTCTCACCCCCCACCCCTTCTCCCTATGGCCACTGTCTGTTTTCCACCTCTGTAATTTTCTTATTTTAAGAACATTATGCAAGTGAAATAATACAGTACCTAACCTTCTCTAATTTTACTCAGCTAATTTGCTGGTGATTCATCCAGGTGGTTGAATCAGTAATTTATCAGTAATTTATTCTTTTTAATTGCCAAGTAGTACTCCATGGTGTGCATGCATCACACTTTCCTTAACCATTCCCCCATAGACAGACATTTGATTGTACACATAAAACTGCTAAAAAAAAAAAAAAACGGCTAAAACATCCATGTACATGTTTTATTTGGACATAGATTTTCCTTTCTCTGGAATAAATGCCCAGAGAGCAATTGTTCAGTCATATGGAAATTGCATGTTTGTTTTTATGAGAAACTGCTAAAATATTTTCTAGAGTGGGTATACTATATTATATTTCCACTACTAAACTGTGATTGATCCAGTTTTTCTGCATCCTCTTCAGCCTTTGGGACTGTCACTGTTTTGTCCTTTAAGCATTCTGATAGGGGTATGGTGTTATCTCATTGTAGTTTTGATTTTCATTCCCCTAATGTTTAAGGGTGTCAGCATTTCTTCTTGTTATGACTTGCCATATGTATACGTCCTCCAGTGAATAGTCTGTTGCCCATTTTTTTTAAGATTTTATTTATTTATTTGACAGAAACACAGCTAGAGAGGGAACACAAGCAGGGGGAGTGAGAGAGGGAGAAGCAGACTTTCCACCAAGCAGGGAGCCCAATGCAGGGTTCGATCCTGGGACTCTGGGATCATGACCTGAATCGAGGGCAAACGCTTAACAACTGAGCCACCCAGGTGCCTGCCCCTGTTGCCCATTTTCTGACTGAACTGTGTATATTTTTATTCTTGGGTTCTCAGAATTCTTTATGCATTTAGCTACAAGCCCTTTGTCAGATATGTGGTTAGCAAATACTTTCTCAAGCACATAAATTTTATAAAAATGAAAATTAGGAGGCATAATACATAATTAAATTATTTCCTCCAGGAAATATCAAATCTAATCAGTACTTCTGAGTTTGAAGAGAAATACAGAAAATCATTGGGTATCTCATAGAATCTCAGGGTTAGAAACAATAATAAATAAAGAGTATCTTAAGGGTGGGAAATTTCTGCCATTTATTCTAAAGTTTAATTTCTCTGTGGCCCAGTGACTAAAACCAACAAACACCATGAAAACGATTTCTTCATCCTATTTTTGTCCTGAACATAACCTTAGGAGGAGGCTCTTGCTTACTGCTTACTGTATTTAATGATTATATTACTTCTGGGTTCATAGAATACCTTATGCCCAGAGTGAGTAACACCTACAAAAACTTTCCTGTGACACAATGTAAATATTACTGGTTCTAATGTATTCTAACTTTGCTATAATCATTCAAAATAAATTGAAATTTTCCATCAGCTAAAATTTTAAGATGGCATACTGACTGATTCATACATTGAATTTAAGTTCTATGTTAAAATCCTGAAACGAAATATAATTCAAAATTAATTTTTCTTCAAATAGTATTACAAAACAACACTGACTTAAAGGAACCAAAAAACAAATATGTAATGCCTGTTGTCCAGCTAAAAGAGAGCTTTCTCTTTACTTTTTGATGGAGAACTCATACATGAGAAGATTATTGAGCATACTACTTAATTACTTTCTGTCATTGTTTTTTGACATTCAAATTCATAGCTCCTTTACATAAATGACAGGTTAAAGAAAAATTACATATGGCTTAAAAATGCAGTTTATATGGAACCAAGTTAATATTTTGCTTATATAACACTACTCAGGTGAGAAATGGCATGACATAAACTTGTTTTAGATTTATATGCTTACATCTTATTTGTATGAGTAATGCTATTAGGCAGATTCGGCACATAAATGCCAGGGGATGATTTTAGAGCATGTGTATGTGTATATAAAGTGTATTAAGGTGGAAACAGCAGTATGTTTGTAAAAAATTGGCATAGAATGTCTGAAACTAAGGCACGTTATAACATAAATGTGAGTCAAAAGAAAGTAGCAGAATTCCAAGGCAACTTCAGAATACAATAGAAAACAATTTGTTTTAAGTATTGAAAATTGAATGGTTCTTGGAGCTGGGAACAGACACCTGGGCTATCTGGTAACTAAAAGGACTTTCCGGAACTAGGAAAAAATAATGATAGTGTGCCATCTAGAGGCAATGAGGACACTTTTTTAATTGTTTGATATATTTGAATGGAACTATTCCTTAGAGGAGACCAACCAGCAAGAAAAATCTTCCCTGCAATTCCAACTTCTTGCACTTTAAAAGGGAAGAAATTTTTTTTTTCTTCTGAGAGAGATTTTTAAAAAAAAAGAAAGCCAATCTTTGGTTGTCAGGACGTGAACCTATTCTAATATGTGGCAAGCACAGAAAGAAAGTTGTTGTAGGGTAAAAGCCAAATTTTATGGTGTGTTTTTGTTTTTGTTTTGTTTTTTGTATCAAGCAAAATTCAGCAAAGATAAAAACATGCAGAATAAGACATTCATGTGGAATTGAGTTTGTAGATGTAGCTGATCTTGTTTAAGCTGAACAAGAGTGGAGAGAAAATGCAGCCTGGAGAAGCTCCACTATGATGGTCAAACATTATTTTATATTTTCATTTAAAATGGGAACGAGATTTTTTTTCCCCTAAGACATCTCTGAATAAGCACTGTCCAAATGCTTTTAAAATATAATTTTACAAGACAGAATGCTTCAAATATATTAATTTTAGTTTCAGTTTTCTAAAACAAAACAAAACCAAAAAGGAACATCCAATTTTTTTTACTGTATTTGTTCCTGGGTTTTGTTTGAAATTGTTTCAATTATTCAAATCAAATAAGGGAAGTAGCCTGACATGGAAAAATGAGATAAAATTTAATTTGAAGTGTGATAGTCTAACAAATATACAGAATTTATGTTTTCCCACATCTACTACTTCTCACCACTAACAGCATTGTGTACCCGAGACCAGAATGCACAACATGTGTTTGTGTTTCACACAAACTTGACAATTATACAGTGACAAAACAGATCTAGTGCATCACCATCCTCAAAGAAATTCTAAGGGTAGTGTTTTTTGCTAAAAATTATCACTCTGGGCAATTAATTTAAATATATAATGTAAAAGCTATTAAACTATTTAGAAAAAAAAAAAAAAAACGAGGAGACAATCTTTAGAACCTAGGACTAAACAAAGAGTTCTCAGATTTGAACAAAAACACTGTACGTGAAAAGACACACTAATAAATTAGACATCAGAATTAAAAACTTTTGTTCCATGGATGAAAATACAAAAGATAAGCTACAAACTAAAAATATATTTGCAAGTATCTACCACCAGTCTGTAGAATATGTAAGGAGTTCTAAAACTCAACAATTAAGGAATCTAACTAATATAATTAGAAAATAAATAATAGACATTTCCCCTAAGACGATTTGCAGACAGCAAACAAACACATGAAAAATATTAAACATTATTAGAGTATAGGGAAATTAAAATTAAAGTTAAATAGGGTAACATCAAAAGGCTAAAATAAAAAAAGATGACAACAATATATGCTTGTAAAGATGTAGAATACTGTCTCTCACACATTTCTGGTAGGAATGGTACAGCCATTCTGGGCAATATTTTGGTAGTTTCTTGGGAAAATAAACATGCAATTAGCATAAAATTCAGCAATTGAGATCTTGGGTATTTATTGCAGATAAATGAAAATTTATTCTTATGCAAAAACTTATTCTCATAGCAATTTTATTTGTGATCCATGAAACTGGAAACCACCCACTGTCTGTCAATGAGTGAATAATTAAACAAACCATGCACATTCATACCATGGAATACTACTCAGCAATAAAAAGACATGGATTATTAACATATGCAACTGGGGTAGATCTCAAGGGAATTACCCAAGTGAAAAAAACCAACCCCAAAGTTTCCGCACTATTTGATTCCACATATACAACAGCCTTGAAATGACAAATTTATAGAGAAAAGATTGCTGGTTATCATGAATTGGGGAGTGAGCTGGAGGAGTAGAGGTGGGTGAGGGGGAAGATAGTTATGGCAACCAAAGGACAACACAAGAAATTGTTACAGAGATGGAACTATTCTCTATTTTAACTGTGATACTAGTTATATGAATCTACATGTGATAAAATTACATAGAACCAGAAAACATGCACACATACACACACAAGGACATGCAAAACTGATGAAATCTCAATCATTTCTGAGGATTGCACCCATGTCGATTTTCTAGTTGTGCTATTATACTATACTATAGTTAGGCAACAGTGCTACCATTGGAGAAAACTGGATGAGACATACATGAGATTATGTCTTATATTTGAATCTACAGTTATCTCAAAATTAAAAAGGTTAATTTAAAAAAAAAACCTGAATCAATAATTAAAGCAGCTAATAAACATTATTTAATAAAAGAACAAAATATTTAAAATATGAAGTTAACTTTTTTTCAGATTTAAGTTCTAGTTAGTTAACATACAGTGCAATATCAGTTTCAGGAGTAGAATTCAGAAGTTCATCATTGACATACAATGATGTCTATCACCCATATTATCCATCTCCCCACCCACTCCCTCCAAACTCAACCCTGAGTTTGTTCTCTATCCTTAAAAGTCCCTTATGGCTTATTTCTCTCTCTCTCTCTTCACCAATCCCCCCAGTATGTTCATGTCTTTTGTTTCTTAAATTCCACATATTAATGAAATCATACAGTATTTGTCTTTCTCTGGCTGACTCATTTCAGATATGAAGCTAATTCATAATGTTTTTATGAAATGTGAAGGAGTTGAGCAGAAAAAATATAGCAAGACTATAGGTAACCTAGAGTGAGTATATACATACATATAGCACCAGTATCAGTGTTTATTAAACCTTTAAGAGATTTACTCATGGAAATTCTAAGGGACTAATTTCTTCTACTTTTCTCTTTCTATTGTTTGAAGGATTACTAAAATGGGACAAAATATTAATAACCTGCACAGTAGAGAGAAAAATACCTTGAATGCAACAAAGACTTAACTAGCAAGTGTTAAGCTGAGATGGGTAAGCATACTTAGGAAGGTTTATTTGCAAGGTCAGCCGTTGACTGGTATCTGGTACCTTGGATTTCAAGTGTCACCACAATTCTGTAGCAGACCAGGGTGTACTGTGTCTGAACATCTGCTTTTTTCTAGGACTCTAGAATTTGGGCACATGCCAGGCAGAGGGGTGCCTATGCGACCAGCCACCCCTAAAAATCCTGGGCACTGAATCTCAAAGTGGCTTTCTCGGAAGACAACATTTCACATGCTGTCACCACTCATTGCTGGGAATTAAGCATATTCTGTGTGACTTTACTGAACGAATCTTTGGAAGTTTGTGTCTGGTTTCCCCTGGACTTTGCCCCACGACCCTTCCTCTGCTGATTTTGCTTTGTAGCCTCTTGCTGTAATAGATCTTACCATGAGTATAGCTATATCTGAGTTCTGTGAGTCCTTCTAATGAATCACTGAACCTCAGGTGGTCTTGGGGAACTCTGACATTGGCTAATTTCTTAAAACCTGGATAATCTGCTTAATAAACCAGATTTTCTTATGCTTAAAATATTTCCATGTAGAAAAATAATCTGCTGGAAAATAGATCAACATTCATGAGCAATTTTTTTTCTAAGAGTCCATATCACAGATAAGCAGTTTGGGGAGAATGCCATAATAGGATAAATCCATATAAAAAGAAGGGGTACACTCCACCCTATGATCTATAGTTCTCAATCCAGTAGGGCATTCATCCAGTTTCCAATTTACTAATCTGAGGTGACACCACTGGGAAAATCCACGTCAACATTAAAAATGTGTTTGTGTAAATCTTACCAAGGCTGGCTAGGGATTAAATGAAAACCTCTGTATGAATCTCAAAATAGCTGTTTCAACTTTTAACTTCACACACAGGGATGCTACTTTATTACTTAAGCACTTGGATAAACACAATCCCTCATACATATCAAACATTTCTTTCAAGCACCTTCCTTTGACTATCTCTCTTCTTATCTCCAGGTAGCATGAACCTCACAGTCAGAAACATTTTGTGAAAAAGGAAGAGCAAAATACATTTCAAAATATATGGAACTGCAGAAACAAATTCATTTGTTTCTTTATGGTTCATCAATTATGATAAGCATAGGGTAAAAAGGAGAAAATACACAAATCCTGGTAATATGATGTACAAGAGTAACATAAGGAAAACTTGATGCATACATTTACCTATGCTTATCCCAG
The DNA here is from genome assembly GCA_004023965.1 of Spilogale gracilis. NCBI lineage: Eukaryota > Metazoa > Chordata > Mammalia > Carnivora > Mephitidae > Spilogale > Spilogale gracilis. The sequence goes on along the minus strand of PITA01002718.1, from coordinate 116,920 downwards.
ATTTTCAGGAAAATGACACATATGTTCAAGAATAAATCCAAAACTATATTAGAAAAACAAGGGAGGGTTTTATCTGCAGATGAAAATCAGTAGTGGAGAAAACTGCATCGCAGCAGAGGGGAAGAAAGGGGCTTATAGAGATGCTTTCTGATGATTTTGGAAAATATTTGGGTGAGAGGTGCTCAAAATCCACGTGTATACTCTCCCCTACATCTGGTGCCCCATGGTAGGTAAGCTCAGAAGGCTGAATTCTCCAATCCAGCTCTCACAACAATGAAACAAGCATTTCCTTCTCTATTTAAATTCTATATATTCCTCCACTAGTTCAAAACCTACAGAAAGAATCACTGTGGTTAGCTATTACATGGAGACTCTCTTTTGCTTTACACAGTACCTGGCACAGTGTTACACTTACAAGAGAAGATTAGTAAATGGGAAATGAGAGACAGAAAGAACTTGAATTCTTTTGTCAATACTTTAAAAATGATCACCATTTAAATTTCATATGGTCACTTCTCAATATACATAGGTAGCCAGGCTGTGGCTTATTAAAGATGTTTCTAAGTTATTTTAAACACATTAATCATGTAAAAAAATTACTTTTTCAAATGAAGTAATACTCTTAAACATAAAGTATGATTAATATTAATGGTACAATTACCATTGTATTTTTCATATAATTTTAATGAAAGTGGTTTTACATATGATGAAATTTCAGACAGCCACAACCCTTGGCAAAAAAAAATGTATTCCTTCCTTTCCCTCTCCCTTTTTTTCTTTCTTTCTTTTCGTCTTTTTGAGTAAGTCCTCCAACAAATATTTTAACACCTTCTATGTGGCAGATCCTGTTCTAGGCACTGGAATATATCACTGCAAAAAGACATAATATCTCTGCTTCAGGAGAGCTTACATTACTGAGGAAGTTGTTTTAACTAGCATTAGATTTGGCCTTGAGTGGCAAAAAATGAAAAATTTGAAGAAAAAGAAAACTAGTAAATGTATTTGGAGTTCAGGATCAGTTACGCTGGTTCTGTGATTATCAAACAGGCTTATCAAGTATGGCCATTCAGGTTCCACATTGCACAATTCTAAAGAGTATCATTCAAATCCTAGATAGTATAGATTTTTATTAATAATTTTACACAAACAGAAGCAAACTGCTTAAATGAGGAACACCTTTCTTCTATTTCATACAAGTGCGCCATCTAGGATAGTAAAGGCACCTCAGTACTTTTCTTAAAGCTTCTTAAGTAATACTTAATCCAGCTCCACAGTTCAACACACAGGAGAGAACAGGACATACTTCCTCCCTTTTAGGGCACTTTTGACAAGTTCCACATTTCTCTGGTGCTCATATATCATTATCGGAACTTAGAGACATTACCAAATCTACCTGCAAAAGAGAAGAGAAATGTGCTTTGTTTCCGGTTGCCATGTGTCTAACTAAAGATAAGAAGGTTTTCTGGTTCTTGTCAAATATGAACTAGAATAGCTACTGTCACTCCAAAACTAAGCCATGAAGATACTCTACTACTCACAGACTTACACAGGATAAAAAATCGAGTTTCTAAAACTGTATTTGTTACCGTGCACTGGGGAGATCTTTATTTCTGTGTGTTGTCTGTAGGATTTTGCACAGTAATATGCAAAATATAAGCACTTAAAAAATATCTGACAAAAGACTGGCCAAATCCACTTCCTACCATACTATGCGAGAGAGAGAAAAATTATCCTGCTTGACAATTCTCTGTATGCTTGAAGATTGACCTCAAGCCACCTCCCAGTTTTATCTTCTGAGCCAACTAATAGGCATTCCTTTATCTTTCTTTATTGATTCATGGACAGAAATCTTAATTATCTTCTAAGCATTACAATAGATTCTTTCCACCTCGACTAAATAAAAAATTTTAGAAACCCAAAAGGCAAATACTCCATATCACAGAGTACCAGCTTCCACCAACTGTCTCCAAAGGACCAATATTCTGCAGGCATTTCTCAGCAAGGAAGACCTCTGGATGGAAGTTGTGTTATAGTTTACAGAGCATAGATGCTCAATGAAGGTTTTTGTTGAATTCTTCCTAGAATCTGTTTACTTTCAGCTTTTAGTGTCTTAAAACAAGGTGTCCTTTTCCGACCAGAGGTAGTAGTGCTTTGTCTGAGCTCCCTATAACAAGCAGGTAGGCAAGTTTCAAAACCCCTGAGAAACCCACAACTTACACATTTCTATTTCCATTTATTCTTTTACTGCACTTGACTATGGAATTCTGTCTTTCTGATAACTCTTTACTCTGCACTTGACTAATAGCTAATTTAGCAAAACCTAACTCTGTGAAGGGAATTAAGTGACCTGGAAAACTACTTAGCCCCTTGAGTTTGCTGCAGTATTCAACCATGAGAGAGGGGTACATTTTTGTGGTGGGGCAGGGGGGATGAGGGGTGCTAGGGAACTATTCTGCAAGGTGACAGAACAGAACCCAGCATTCCTTAACATTTTTTTGGTTAAGCAACTTTGAAAGAGAATTTTGGTGATAAAACACATCTTTTAATTTGAAAAGCCCTTTAGCCTGCATTCTTGCAGTCATTATTTATTCATTCGTTCATTTTACGAATCTCAGTGGTATGCCGGGCATTCCCCTAGGCTCTGAGGATATTGCAATAAACAGGAGGCCCTTGCCATCATGGATGTTAAATAAAATTTCCAATCATTCTTAGCCTACTTATTCTTTATAATATGAAATACTACTTTGGCTTAAGATAGATTGTATGCTTTGGTCTGTAAACTGTTAATTGAGCTTGATTTCCTGGAAAATACAAATCTGTACAATACCAAAGATGTTTTTTCCTTCCCTCTAGGTCACTCATGGCCTCATATATAAAGCCAAAAATATGAAACTTCCAACAGAAGTATAAACAGGATGTTAATCTATCAATTACTTTTTACACACACACACACACACACACACTTCATCACACCTAACACAGTCTCATATCTTAGAGCTTCCCATTTTGTTAAACACATGTGAAAGGCATAGTTTGAATATAAATACATAGTTTGAATTAATTACTTATGTCCAGTGGAAACACTATATCAGATAATGATACAATAGCTAGTAGATTGCTTAAAGGGATCATGTGAAATCTCACCAGTGTGTGTGTTGAAACACAGACAAGAAAAACAGTGTTGAATAAGAAGAGTTTAGTTCATTAAGCAAAATGACCCAAAAAGCAATAAAAATAGAACTAAGGATACATATTAAACCATAAATACTTAAAAGGTCACTTACAACCTTTCTAACCCTGTCCCTTTTATTGAAAAGAAAACTCACCTGCTGTTATAAATTCTCATTTACAAAAATGGCTTCTGAATTGTTCTTACCTACTTTTCTCATTAACAATAAGAAATACTTATTCACATATTTCAACTGAATTTCTTTTAAAATTTTCCTACCAACAAGTTTATATAAACACTTGGCTTCAGCAAATAAAGTCAAACTGCAAAGTGTCTTACTGTTCAACTCCAGAGCAGTCAAATAATATCAATTTAAGGTTATTGTTTTTAAATCTGTTTTCATTGCTTCCTGCTCACCTATTACATCAACAATTTATTCTAAATGGTTGCTTTCAGGCAATGGGTTTTCTTCTCATTTAGTCTTCATGAAAGTAATTTAATATACCAAGACATTGGAAATTGAAAGACTTATTCAAAACAAAACAAAACAACAACAAAAAAAAAACTATAGCAAAGAAATGTGTTGTTGTTGTTGTTGTTGTTGTTTAAAGATTTTATTTATTTGACAGAGAGAAACACAGCCAGAGAGGGAACACAAGCAGGGGGAGTGAGAGAGGGAGAAGCAGGCTTCCTGCTGAGCAGGGAGCCCGATGTGGGACTCGATCCTGGGCCTCCAGGATCATGACCTGAGCTGAAGGCAGTTGCCCAACCAACTGAGCCACCCAAGCACCCCAAGAAATGTGTTTATAATAGACAATCTAAAGCCAGACTGCTTGGGTGGAATCCTACCTTCTCTATTTAAAAGCAAGTTTCTTGGCCTCATCATGCTTCTGTTTCCTCATCTGCAAAAAGAGAAAGAATAGAAGTATATACTTCATAGTGGTACTATTAAGAATTGAATGAGATGATATTTTTTTAATTTTGTATTAACATATAATGTATTATTTGTTTCAGGGGTACAGGTCTGTGAGTCATCAGTCTTATACAATTCATAGCACTCACAATAGCACATACCCTCCCCAATGTCCATCACCCAGGCACCTCCCCTCCAGCAACCCTCAGTTTGTTTCCTGAGAGTCTATTATGGATTGTCTCCCTCTCTGGTTTCACTCATCTTGTTTCATTTTTCCCTCCCTTCCCCTATGACCCTCTGTCTTGTTTCTGAATGAGATAATATTTTTAAAATAGTGCCTCACATAGGGGCATCTGGGTGGCTCAGTCAATTAATCCCTGGACTCTTGATTTTGCCTCAGGTCATGATCTTTGTGTCGTGAGATGGACGCCACATCTGACTCCATGCTTAGCATGGACTGTGCTTGAGATTCTCTCACTCCCTTTGCCCCTCCCCCCAAAACAAAATCAGAAAAAAAAAAAAAAAACAGTGCCTCACATAAAAGTAAAATGCTATATGTTTGTTAACAAAATAAATTGAGTTAAATTAATAAATAAATTTAAACTGTGTAGCATTACCTTCATTCCCCTTACCTCCACTCTAAGTACACACAGTCAGAGGAGTGTTTTATAAAACAAACAACAAAAAAACAAAACAAACAAAAACCCCCAAAAGTACACTAACAATCTACATTAGTGAATATCAGTTAAATGGTAAGCAGTGTTTCTCAAAGTATGCACCACAGATTAACGGTGATCGATAGAATTCTACAAGTAAGTGGTACAGATTATTTGTTGGTTCTATGTAAAATTGTTACTGAAATTTTTTTTGTTATGACATTTTATTGACAAATTTTACTGACAATCATTTAATAGATTTAAAATAAAAGATATATTTTTTTTATAATATCCCAATGTGTTCTTAGACTCTGTTTTAGGTGTATATCTCCTACTGTGGTCAGTTTATTTTTCTCAGCCAAGACTGAGTCTTCATAATTGTGTTTGCCTTGAGTAATGCATTGTCATATTATCTGCACCTTATTAAATGTGTTTTCAAATAGGCATTTTCTGTTATTATTAGGTGGCATTATATATTTTGTCGGCAAAAAATATGTCAGTGGCTTCAAACTACTTCACTGAAGCACAGAAAGAGCTATGAAAGTAACCACCTGAACATTGGCGTATAGAATAATGACATAAATGTAGATGGTAAACAACATTCCAGTGAAAATATACAAAGGGAATCTCACTGGATAAGGGCAAATGAATTTAAGTGGTGATGTCTCTCTCACCAGCAATGGGAAAAAGATGGGTGTTTCCAACCAAGACTAGTACAGAGCAGTACTTTTCCTTACAAATTTATTTAGTTGCTCACAACAGAAAAGTGACCTAATATGAAGGCAGTGTTGAAAGTTGAACATCTTAGATAAAAACAGGCAGGAATCACACAATTGTGGGGAGACTATTAAAGCAGCTACAAAGTTAATGGCAAAGATTAAAGTCAGAAGGAAAACAAAACAAGTTATTGGCAAAACTCCTTCTTACAGTGACAGTATTGAATGGCAAGATGACATGATGACAAGAGTGTATAATTTGAAAAAACAAGTATTATTCCCCGTGCAGTTCAGAAGAGATTCCAATCTAGAATTGGATAAAGCCACCAATGGGCAGGGTTTGAATAATCTCTTCACATGTACATTAGGAATTTTTAAGAAAAATTTCTAGCTTTTTTTTTCTTTTGCTAAAAACTCATGGCACAGTAGAAAAGATATTTTTTGCATTAATTAATGATTTCTTTGTGCACCAAAATGTAGACTAGAAAAAGAAAAATATATTGTGATTGGTACTAACACAGGAGCAGCTCTGAATGCAGCAATAAAGAGTGTAGTACTCAAATTAAAATTTTTTTCCTTAATGCCAATTATCACATTCCATTAATCACAGAGAACATTTGGCGTTGCCTCCCAATCTTGATTCAACATTGAAGAAAATTGTGAAAAATGTGAATGTAATTATATTGTGCCCCTGAGCATAAGTATTTTGAGGCTGCCCAATAAAAAAAAAAAAAAAAAAAAAAAAAAAAAAAAAAAAAAAAAAAAAAAAAAAAACGAGACAATGATATGAAATCCTGCTTTTCCTGTTAAAGTATGCTGGCCATTAAAAGAAAAGGTGTGTATCCAGGTTGGAGAATGAGGAATAAAATGAACCTTCACCACCTTGTTAATGCCAGGATATGTTTATCAGCTATGAATTCCCCAGGAATAGCCTAAAAGCTGTCACTCCAGAGTAGGAAACAATTCATAATTTTGAGAGTGGAATATGCTAAAAAGACAGCACCATAAAGAAAAATAATTACTTACTCATTAGAGAAAATAACCAATGGCATGTTACTAGGCATATTTTTTAATAACTTCAAAATGCTTCAGAGAACATGAGGAAATAGTTTCCAGAGCCAAGTCCATTAAAGTATGGGTTATGAAACACTTTAATATTCTCTTCTAGGTTAAAAAGCATTCAGAACTCCAGGTGTGATGTGATACACCCATTGTCTTATTATTGAGCATAAAACTGAAACTGTCCATCCAGGATATCTAAAAAATTTGCATCCATAAATGTCTATCACAAATATGTTTTTTATAATTTTGTAGCAATAACTATATCTGGTAGATTGATTTATTGACAACAGTACTTCACAACCCTGGTCATGGCCTCCTTGTTGGGTAAGAAGAATGGATAATATATTCTTTGCCCTTCATGTTGGGCTTAACCATGGCACTTGTTTGGGTCAATGAGATATTAGCAAACATGAAACAAGTAGGAGCATGATATGTTCTTATCCAAATTGGGCATTCATTTCTACATCTCTGCCATCATCACAAGGAGAACACACTGCATTAACCTGCTGTTCCAAGGAGGATGAGGGACACATAAAGCTGAGTCAACCCAGCTGACCCAAGAAGAAAAAAGCACCTGAAGCAGATCCATATGCACAAACCGGTGAGCAAAAGGAAGATTCACTTTGTCATTCACTGAGATTTTCTGATGCTATGCACTGTTGTTGTAGAAATAGTTCACTAATAAAAATATGAAAATGGAACACCTTTTAACCCAGGCTATGCCTCATCAAGCAGAGGTGGATATTTTGGTTGAAATATTAAAAAAACAATATAATTCCTCTGATTAAAAAAATTATTACTATCAACCATATTTTTTAATTTGGCCTTATCTTATTGTTTCATAAGTACGATAAAATTTTTCAGTTTGCCTTGTGTTTCACATATGTACAGAAAATCTATTAAATAGTACATAATTGCCCAAAGAATGTACAACACTGAAGTAACAAGTCATGTCAAGCATTAACTTTAAAAGAGTGTAAAAGTCAAGTACTTTGAACTTCTGAGTTAGCAGATTTTTTCTTTCGCAGACATACATACAGAGTATTACCTTAAATTGTTAGGAGAAATAAAATTCCAAGTTTTGTCCTGTGCATATATTATCCTTGTATACCTATTTTTACATAAAGTTTATCATGAACAATTCAGAATGACACCTTGGGAATCAAACAAGCAATCAGATTCCATTCCTGTGATAGCCACTAGGGCAAAGCTTTTCTTATTATTTTAGTATCTGCTCTGTAAAGCTAAGTACATAATTGAATTTATTCTTTCCACCACATGAGCCAAATTGGCTTTGATGGTTCAGATGTTTTATTGAAGGCACTTGATGTGACCATATGGGTTATCAAAAATCACTAGAGTAACAGTAGGCATTCAGATACTTTATATTTGCTATATTTTCACATAAATCCTGATGTATTTAGAATCGTGGCTCATTTTCAGGAGCCACGATTTGTTTTATAAAGAATAATATAAAATCCAGAGACCATAAAATTATTCTTCAGACTTTGTTGGATTTTTTTTAATATATATATTTATTATGGCTTAATCTTAGTGAGAAAAAGATATAGGAATAAAAACTGGTACTTAAAAAATCTTCAAAATCTTTATTGTATAAAAATCCCCAAATATATTTTATAGCTAAGATAAAAGTTAACATTTTAAATGGTATAAAGTCTAACACGTGTTCCAGAAAAAATATCACTAGAAGTCTGACATATCTTTCATTAAAAGTTGATGACATCCTCAGAATTCATCCAACTATAACCATGACCCTGAATTAAACCTAATAGATTCATTGCTACTGTTCTTGGAGGCCCTGGTGGTGAAGATTTTAATCCATACAAGAGGGTAAAAAGCTGAAAACAATTCAAATTTTAAAAAATTTTATACCATACTACATATTGGCAAGTGCAGAAGACATTTAAGATCAAGTCATGATTCTTTGTTCATCTAATATGCATAATATAAAAAAGTGCATCTTACATTTATATATATTCACATATATTCCTACATGTGTCATATATATGTAAATATGTCTTATATATATATACAAGTATATATGGAATAAATATGTACATATGTGTACTATATATACATCTAAAATATAGACATACATATATTCCATATATATTCCTAACAGGTATATGACATATGATATATATATTTGGTATAAGACTGGTAGGTAAATAGGTACATTCATCAAGAGACTTTTTTTGAATCCTATGCATGAGGCACTTTCCCAAGTGCTTTACATTCCCCCAAATCTATGAACTAGTTTATTATCCCAGGAAACGGATACCCTGACAGGCAAATTCTCCCACCCTCAGATATCTAATGAATAAATATTCAGACAGTCTGAATTAAGAAACTATGCTTCTCTGTGCTATGCTATAACATCTAAAAAATAAGAATGCAAATATTGATAAAAACTATGTGATATGTTAGGCACAGTTCTAAGTGGAGTAGCATGCTTTAATCTTCAGAGTGAGAACAATTATTATCACGTTTCATAAATGAGAAAACCAAGGTAGAGAGCTTAAATAACTTACCCAAACTACACAGTTAGAAAGATGATGCTTGGATATTAATCTGTGTTTTTCTCTTGTGTTTTTCCTTCCTGTGTTTTCTCCTGTATTTTTGGCCTTCCCTTGTTCCCAGAGAAAGCAGTCTGTCCTTACTATGCCCTTACCTGTTGGTTTATATTACAGATGGAAAAGTAGAATAACCCTGATGAGACATGGGGACATTTTAGTTTTGCTTTGTTTTGTTTTGTTTGTTTTGTTTTCAAAAGTTAACTGAAATAAGAGGATTATGCTATGTAGTTCCTGAGGTACTAAGGAGAAAGACAAGAAAAGATGAAAGCAAGGGAGCTTTCATTTCACAATTGGGAAAATGATAGAGCACTATTGGTTCCCTGAGAAGAGAAAAGCATCCTTCCATTCCCACTCAGGGTCCTCAGGCAATCACGGATATTGAGAAGGAAAAGTAACAATTGTGGGACCCACTGAAGGACTGCAATGAAAGCGGGACTGAGGCCCCAGGACACTCAGCTCTGACAAATGTCATTCCCCAACATGTCAGAGCCTCTCCCTTTCATGGAATAGCTTGGAAAATCAGAAGTGACAACTATGGTTGAAGGAATAGACAGCCTTCCCCCATAGTAATACTCCCAGCATGAACTCTAGTCACATGTCACATGTTAGGGTGGGGAGAAAGACCCAATAATAACTGATCTTGCATTTCTTGCCATTTGAAGTTGAATCGACTCTAGTTTTAGAAGAAGTACATAATGTAATATGACTGGTCCATGCGGCTTCTCGACAAGGAGAACGCATCCCTGCTCCACGTGAACTATATGCTCTTGAGAAACTGTCCTAAGTGTTCCATCACATGGGTCCAAGGAAAAGTGTCTTTTCTTACCGAGATATAGTAATACACATTCTTATGTCAGTGTGTATTTCAAAGAATTTGTAAAGATCCACTTTTTAATTCAGGACTACAATGATTTCTGATTTTCCAAAATGTTCATGTTTATTCTCCCTAATACCATATTGAGGGAAAGAGTTTGAATTGTAGTCAGTTTTTTCAGAAAACCATTTTGTCAAAATACAAATTCCTCCTTTTGAAGCAAAGACTCATAAACAATTGTACAGGAATTCTAGTTGTTAGTCTAAATATATAATAGCATAATAGAGTTTTTCTTCTAACGGACTACAGAAATGATAAAAATGTTAAAATTCCAGCTGTGTCATCCAAAGGAATAAACTCCCACAAAAACTGAGAAAGCTGTCTTTTGTAACTTTGCCCCCTTACATACTTGAAATTGATCTGTCTATAATTATCTTCTCCTTTCTCCTAAGCAAAACATTATCAAAATACAAAATAGGAAGAAAAAAAAATCTGATACTCTTGTTTCTTCTTGGTAGAGCTCTTTAAAATTGTGTACAGTTTTTAAAATGATAGACAGATTATGCTCGCCACCAGAGCATAATATATGATAGGGATAAATGCTTCTTTGTTTGCTTGTTGAAGATTTTTCTCCATGACAAGGCACAGCTGTCAAGGCTTCAGCATAACTTGTGGGGGTTTTTTGGCAGGAAAAACAATTACAATCTGAGGTTTGCTGACTCCTTTCCAAATATACCTCCCTTTTCCACAAAGGTATCTGCCAGACTGTAGGAACTCTAACGTAACTGAAAACCAAGAAGACACCTCTCATTTCTAAAAAAGGTATGTCAAGTCATCAAATTCTGCAGAAGGAAGCTTGCACTCTAAGTTAAAGAAGTGCTTTAACACTCATAATCGGGGGGTTTTAAAGGCCTAAAAGACACAGTAGTTTCTATTACTAGTAGATCTATGTACTCATAGATCCATAAATAAATATTTTTATTATTTTTTGCTGAGCAAAGATACACATTTCCAAGCCAAGATGACAAACCTCAATTAAGGAATGGATTTTGAAGTACTTGTGGTACATTTGATGTCACAGATCCATCAAAGACTGAAAGTTATTCTGTGGTGTGTGTCAAGCTTCCCCAGATGTATTTATTTTGATAGTTTCTATTATTGCAATGATGTCCTTATGCTTTTGATTTACTTTCAAGATAGAGTTTTAATTATTATTTAGGTGAGGGTTCAGAATCACGAATGGTGAGAGGGAGGTAGTTCAGTTCAGGTTTAAGGGGTTTGTTTTTGGTTTTGTTTCTGCATCCCTGCAGTAACCAACTGCAGTGACTTAGGCACTAAAAGTTAAGAAAAAGTGATTTGTTGCAGCAATTAAGGAAAGCTAGCTGAAGTCTGGCTCCTGACTGCGACCAGCCAGAGCAAGATTGCAATGAGAAAGATGGGATTCTGGTTGTTGGCTATGTCCTTTGCTTGATTGATTTTTGTTCGGTTTCTGTTTTAAGCCTCTTTGGTAGGGGTAAGATGGAATAAAAGAGAGGTTTTTAAATTCTACTGCAGATTCCTTCTCTACTATAAGCAAGTAGTTGAAGGTATTGTCCACTCAGAAATTTGAATAGACTGAGCTGCTTCTGTACCTCGTTGAAATGTAAGTGAATTGTCTTTCTGTGGCACCCATCCTGAGAGTTTTTCATTGTTTCAGAGCAAACCAATGAGAATGTGAACTATGAAAAGGCTACCTGGCCTTTAGTAGTTCAGGAGATCTCAACATTTGGAAAAAGAATATTATCTCCCCATTTTTAACTTGCATTCTTGTTTCCTGACTCAAATTGGATTTGAATTGGCTTATAAGAAAATGTATATTTATTATAACTCTTCAAAAGTATTGTAAGGCTCTTAAAAGCTAAAACCAAGCCATTAAATATTGGTAGAAATAAACATGAAACTATGCAATCTAATGCGGTGACAATGCCCTAACATTGCATTTAGCTCTGAACTTTCCCTTGAGACAAAACTGCTAATGCAGTCAATTCTGTATTTTATTTATTATTTAATTGAAAAAAAGGCATTGTAGTCCCTTAACAAAGAGAAACTTTACTTGAACTCCTACAACTGATTTCATGAAGTCCCTACCTTTCAGGATTCCAGGAATGGCATCATATATTAGTGATCTTATCATGGAATCAGTAGGCTATTGACTTACAAAAAGGTTTAATAATCTCTTATACCATTTGAATATATCAGATTTGTACATGAAAAGACAAAGAGAGATCAAAAGTGTATTTATTGTCTTCATAAATATCATAGATATGTGTATTCACCTACTCCATGGGATATACCTATTGCAGAAGAAAAATAAAAGATATGCCTAAGATGATCACATTTTTACCATACTTTTCTTCCACAAAGAACAACCAACCTTGAGCCACTTCATTGCCATCAGATAAAATAAAATTTTTCATAGTGCTGGACTGAACAGTGATTTGGGAGGTAATGAAACATTGAACTTAGTCTGTCCCAGTATATCATGACCAAAATTATCATAAATAACCATGGATACCTCACCTTACAAAAGGGGTAAGAAGGGGAGATGTTAAAATGAAACAAAAGTCGTTTACCAAATGAAAACTTTTCAGCTACTAAAACGAATGAAACAAAAATGGGTAAAAGAAAAAGCTCTGGGGGCGCCTGGGTGGCTCAGTCATTTAAGCGTCTGCCTTTGGCTCAGATCACGATCCCAGGATCCTAGGATCAAGTCCTGCATCAGGCTCCCTGTTCCATGGGGAGCTGGCTTCTCCTTCTCCCTCTTCTGCTGCTCTGCCTGCTTGTGCTTCCTCTCACTCTCTGTGTCAAATAAATAAATAAAATCGTGGACGGACAGACAGACAGACGGAAAGTCGGAAGGAAGGAAGGAAGGAAGGAAGGAAGGAAGGAAGGAAGGAAGGAAGGAAGGAAGGAAGGAAGGAAGAAAATGCTCCACTGGTTTAATATTTAGACTCCTCATAAATCTCTCAGCTGACTCTTGTGAAAGGGGGCCTCGGTACCCTTAAGTATGTCACCAACAGACAACCCTGTATCTTTTGCTTACATCTTATGAAGTAAAAGATGAAAACTATAAGCTGTTGACCCCTTCCTCCTCATTTACTAGCCTTAAGATTCTGAACAAGTTAATTAACTTCTCAGTTTCCTCATCCATACAATGAGAATGACTAGCCCACCAAAATTGCTATAAATATTAGATATAGAAATCACAGAACACACATTAGGTGCTCCACATATTTCTACTTTCTTGCCCTTTATTCCCCTATGTGCTTATTTAAAAAAGCTTGGAACATTCATTTTGAAGACCAGTATTCTGAACTACCTTTCATGATAGATCATGAATCATTTTGTGGCATTCTTGATGAATATAAAAATGTTTAAATACTTCCCTGTGCTCATTTGAAAATCCAGTGGTTAAAGGAAGGATTACTTAACAGATGAAACCAGATAACTGATGAACAATTTGAGAAAACAAAATAAAGGGAGTGCTTCATTGGATATCACACACCAAAATAATTTTTATAAAATCAATTAAAATCAATTAATGAAAAACTCTTAAAAATTAATGAAATAAAAGGAATTCCAACTGATTTGACTATGTATTATTGCCAACTTTTCCAGGTGAAAAAAATAACAAAAGTAATTAAAATTAAATAAATTAAGAACGATAAGCATATATTACAGCTTAATATCTATCCTTAATATAAAAGCCCTCATATACCAATAATAGCAAAATTAAAACCCATATAAAACAATATGAAAGACATAAGTGTATGAAAAAGACTGACATACATTCCAGCATCATTTTCCCCTCTTATTTCTCCCAGTATTATTATGTATCTCTCCTATCTCTTCACGGATTTGTGCTTTAGGGGGAGCTGACTCTATTCCCAGATTCACGATGGATTCTCATTAGTCTGAGCAAACCAAAAGCTGGTCCTGGCTCTTGGTGGCCACTTTGTTTCAGGAGTGGTCATGTGGCCATGTAGGTCCAATATGGGAGAAAGGACTTAATGTATCATTGTTACAGGAGAAATTCTCTTAGTGTATCTTGTTGGATGTGAGCAAGAAGGCATCTAGCTCTAACAAAGAAGAGAGCCAATCTCAAGAGGAGACTGATGCTAAAATGTCAGGACACAGAGAAAAAAATTGTGTTCTTACGGATGTTAAGTAGATGACCAAGCTACCAAAGAGTTCATTCCACCTACAGACTTCCTTTTATATGAGACAATAAATATTTTCAGATCATTAGTAAATAAAAACATTATATGGGGTGCGTGGGTGGCTCAGTTGATTAAGCGTCTGCCTTTGGCTCAGGTTATGATCCTGGGGTCCTGGATCTAGCCCTACAGGGAGCTCCAGCTTAGTGAGGAGTCTGCTTCTCCCTCTCTCTCAATCTCTCTCTTCCTATCTTGCTCACGCTCTCTCTCTCTCTTTCTCAAATAAATAAATAAAATCTTAAAAAGAAAACATTATGCATTATATAGATAAGAGCCATAATTATATTTACCTATTAATAAATTGGGGAAATAGTTAAATATTGGCTCATAAGAGAATTTACAGTTTCATATACTTTTATACTAAATTGAAGCTGAAAACAAATTAATGAACATTTAACTTGAGAAGCTTGAAAAATCAATCTAAAAACAGTACTGGAATATTTCACTTCAAATTTTAATAGTGGTTAATTCTCATGAGGAAGTGACTGAAGTAACTATTAGTTCTGAAAATAAATTAGTCTTGTCTATAATACTTAATATATTTTAATAAGATGTACTTTGGGTTATTAGTATAATAAAAGTATAGTTTTAAAATGGGGCTACCTACTGAATGTTTATGCGTCCTCAAAAATCATGTGTTGAGGGCGCCTGGGTGGCTCAGTTGGTTAAGCGACTGCCTTCAGCTCAGGTATGATCCCGGAGACCCGGGATCGAGTCCCATAACGGGCTCCCTGCTCGGCAGGAAGCCTACTTCTCCCTGTCTCAATCCCCCTGCTTGTGTTCCCTCTCTGGCTATGTTTCTCTCTGTCAAATAAATAAAATCTTAAAAAAAAAAAATCATATGTTGAAACCTAACCACTAGTGTGATATTTGGTGGTAGGGTCTTTGGGAGGTGATTAGGTCCTGAGGATGGGTTAGGTCCTAATGAATGGACTTAGTGATCTTACAAAAGAGACCTCAAGGGAAGTTCTTCATCCCTTCTACCAGATAGGAAAACAGCACAAAGACAGTCACCTATAGACAGGAAGCAGGCAGAATCCAAATCTGTTGCCACCTTGATCTTAGATTTCCCAGGCTGTAGTACTATAAGGAATAAATTTCTGTTGTTTATAAACAATAAAGAAGAAAGTAGCACACTTTCCTAATTAAATATAGAATTTATGAAACCTCCCACATGGCTAAATCTCCTTTTCAGTCAAACATGATGAACATCCCATACCAGCTGCTCACCGGACTTGCTAGATGCCATTGGTCTGTGCTCTATTTTGCATTAGGCATGATTCGTAAGCAACCACAGCTGCAGAGGATGTGGGTCTTGGAGATGATAATATATCTGTCCAGACTTTCTCCCTCTGTTTTTCCTAGAAGATTTAGGCAGAGTCCAAAACTAAAGTTATACAACAGAAAACAATTCTTTCTTTTTTTGAGACGGTGTCCAGGATATATGAATACAGGTCATGCATTTCTTGGAGGATGTCAGGCCATTATCATAAGGGTTCAAATCAACAGAGAAGAGAAATAAGACTTTCTGAGTTATTATAGTAGGACCTACATTCCAATTTAAAATGGCATAATTGCACTTTCGGTATCTTCTGTGAATATATTCATAGGCAGTGGTTTGTTGCTAAATGTTTAACAAGTTCTCCCCCCCCAAAAAGGAAAAAACAGTCTGCATATGTACATGATACATATGTTTATTATAAATTTTATTGGTATAGATGTGTATCACACAATTTACAAATAATAATATAAAATACTAATAAGTAAATCCCATATACGCAATTGATTCTCAGAGAATATTTTCATTGATTTTTACCAAACTCTTATGATTAGTAGCCAAACTTTGGTTGCAAGTGATGAAAGAGTATAGTTCCAACATTATATTAGTAGATATTTTTATTTACATGAATAACTAGGATGAAAGTAAAAAAAAAGACACATGTTGGAGCTTCACTCGATGATAATGCCAGCAAATTCTTACTAAATCAGATAAATTATAGTTTTCAAATACTGAAAGAATATTTCTTTCCTTTTTCTGCTATTTGTATCATGTCTACAGACATGCATTTGAATTTAATGTTTATTATAAACCTTTTCTCCATTGTTTTCTTAGTTGTACACAATGAACAAAATAATGTATCGAGTTCTGATTTGTAGCTAATTTCAATAATGTAAATACTCTTGCTATGACTGATTTCAAGCTATCAAAGTGGTGTCACTGATAATGAATTTGGAAAGAGATGATCAGACTACATCATTTTAAAATATTTACACCATATAGATACAATAGATGTAGCTCAAGATCTGAGATAATAGGGGCGCCTGGGTGGCTCAGTCATTAAGCGTCTGCCTTCGGCTCAGGTTATGATCCTGGAGTCTGGGGATCGAGCCCTGCATTGGGCTCCCTGCTGGCCCGGAAGCCTGCTTCTCCCTCTCTCACTCCCCCTGCTTGTGTTCCCTCTTTAGCTGTGTTTTTCTCTGTCAAATAAATAAATAAAGTCTTAAAAAAAAAAAAAAGAACTGAGATAATAGTATAATGCAATCAAATAACTAGAAAGAGATGAGTTTTGAGTATTTATTATTTTATTTTTAATAGAACTTATTTGGTTGTAGTTTATAATATTAAAATTTTAATAATAGCTGTGTTATTAAAAATTAACTGATAAAATTCCTGGAAATTTAACAATCCTCTCTTTGTGAACTGGTACAAGCCAGTTTCAACACACTACTCATTGCAAGTATCACTGTATAACTCTCTTTTTTAATTTTTTTAAGTAGCTCTATGCCCAACATGGGGCTTGAACTCACCATGCCAAGATAAGAACTGCATGTTCTACCGTGTGTCTCATTGTATAACCCTTTAAGTAAGGTCTAAAATAAGAGTTAATTTCCTTTTAACCATAAAGAAATTATAGAGGGCGCCTGGGTGGCTCAGTGGGTTAAAGCCTCTGCTTTCTGCTCAGGTCATGATCTCAGGGTCCTGGGATCGAGGCCCGCATCGGGCTCTCTGCTCAGCAGGGAGCCTCCTTCCTCCTCTCTCTGCCTACTTGTGATCTCGCTCTGTCAAATAAATAAATAAAATCTTTAAAAAAAAAAAGAAATTATAGAAATGTTATTGAAAACATATCCATTAATTCATGGTAAATTATCACATTAAGGAAGCCAGAGATCAACATTGACATCATTCTTAATTTCTAAAGATACAATATTACAACCTTTACTCCAAGAGATGCCACAAATAGGCATTACTAGGGACACCTGGGTGGCTCAGTGGGTTAAGCCTCTGACTCTTAATTTTGGCTCAGGTCATGACCTCAGAGCCCTGCACCTAGCTCCAAGCTCAGTGGGGAGTCTGTTTGAGATTCTCTCCCTCTTCCTCTGCCCCTCCCCTGACTCACATTCTCTCTCAATCTCTCTCTCAAATAAATAAATCTTTTTAAAAAGGCATTACTAATGACATATTTCCTTTATGAGACTATTTAAATAAAAGTGTGTTGGTATTAAGAAATAAAGAGCTATCTCATAATTCTAATAATGTCCCTTCTACACCAACTAGTCCTCCTATATCATCGACCTTAGCTGGTGGTGCCAGCTACACTTCTCATTACCCAGGATGAACTGGACTTTCAGACATCACTGTAGAGTATTCTCTTGCTTTTATCTTATTCCCTCACCAGCTCTCCTATCAGATACCTCTTGAATACTTCAGGTCTTCTGGATCTGGCCCCATACCCTGAGACTTTTTTTTTTCCAAAGATTTTATTTATTTATTTGAAAGAGAGAGAGAGCATGGGGGTGGGTGCAGAGGAAGAAGCAGGCTCCCGCTGAGCAGGGAGTCTGACAGGGGACTAGATCCCAGGACCCAGCCAAAGGCAGGTGCTTAACTGACTGCGTCACCCAGGCGCCCACATATCCTGGGTCTTTGAAGAGACCTTTTTGAGCTAAGTTCCACAAAGAATTTCTCTAAGGTGCAACATTACAGTACCTCTCTTCACACAGCCATTGTCTTTCACATCACTTTCTTTCCTCTTTATATAAGACCTCTTGTCTTCTTTCATTGCTGTGAGAGTTTTTCTAAAGCACAAATCTATCCCGTTTAAAAATCATCCTGTGATGTTTCATCCCCTATTATAGGTGCCAGTCCAAGCTCTTCGTCGGGACATTCAAGAGCTCTCATGAAGAGGTCCTGTATCTAACTTCAGTTTTGTTTCCCAAAGTTACTCCTTACTCTCCATTAGTAACAAACTTGAATCTTCTAAATGGTAGTTTCATCTATATTGTTTAAAACTTCATGTTTGTATTTATATGTGAGTTATGAAATGTTGTAGAACAAGCAAGATGTGAACAATTTTATTTTTTGGCTTAATTTAAGGATATATGTGCTGTGTGTTCTCATACCTACCCTCCCTTCCACTCTCAGTCAGTTCTGTATCCTAAATTTTTCTTGAATCTTTCCAACTGACACTATCCTAGTCAGAAAATGCTATTATCGTGTTCCTAAACTAATTAAAGAGTTTATAACTGTATTTATTCCTTCTCTTTGTAATTCTTTCTCTACATTGCAACCAGATTTTTTTAATCCATGCATCCTTTCTCAAATCTCTAAAATTATTTTTTTAAAGAAACTTTAAATGACTAAATGGCCCTATTCTCTTCTACTTATCTTATATTTCTCAACTAAACATTTCTTCAAGGAAACATTCCCTAATGTCACAGACTAAATCGATTTGCCCTATTTTGAACATTTACAACATCTTAAGCTATATAAAAATATAACAAATTCATGTGAAATTATCTATTTAAGGCCCATAAGTGTTTCCACTATTCTATGTGAAAACATGAGTCATGTCTTTTTGTTTACCAACCACATAGAAGATACTCAAAAATTATTTGTAATTAATTATGCAGTCAACTTGGCATCAATTTAGCTTTCAGAAGGAAAGCCCTATCCTTAAGGTAATTGATAACATAAAAAACAATCAGTATAAAATCAATTGGTCTTCCCCTCAGTTGTTTACTCTTGCACATTAAGAGGTGCAAAAAATTTTCTGTGTTAATGCCACACTATTGACTCAGCATATTCGTTTCCTATTATAGTAGCAAGAGGAAACTAAAATTACCACAAACTCAGTGACTTACAATAAAAAAATTTATCCTCTTACAGTTCCAGGGGTCAGAACTCTAAAAGGAGCATCAGTTCCCTTTCCCTGTCCAGCTTCTAGAAGCAACCTACATTCCTTGGCTTGTGTCCCCTTTCTGGCATCATTCCAATCTCTTGCTTCCCTTACCTTCTACCACTGACTCTGATCTGCTTCCCTTTTACAAGGATGCTTGAGAACAAATTGGAGTTATCCAAATAATTCAGGATAATCGCCCCAACTCAAGATTCTTAATTTTTCTACAAAGTCCCTTTTACAATGTAAGGTAACATAGTGACAGGATCAGGCAGTGGAAAAATCTTTGGTATGGTGACAGGGTTAGGGACACTATTCAGTCTACTACACTCAACTATGAGGTTTTTTTTTTTTTTAACAATTCATATATAGAAAAATCTCTTAAATTTTCTGTCTCTTTGAGGGAAAGAAAAATGTTATTTATTCTAAATCAGGTCCCTTCTGCAATAGAGTTTCAAATGACTGCAAAAATGAGTTTGGCTGCTTGAAGGGTTTTTTTATTATAATAATTTACAAATCTCATTAAGCTTTGTTATTGTTTTCTCAATTCAGAATGCACAGCTGTCACTAGAATGACATGCACGAGTTAGAAAGTGTAAAAAACCACTTGTGGGAAGACTTCCTGATTTTTTTTATTTTTTTTATTTATGCTAGGACCTTTTTTTCCTTAACTGAATCTTGTGCAAGAATTAGGTGCCATAAATGGTTGTCTAGCTAATGGAAACAAACAAATAAATTTGAAATATAAAGTTTGGCTTCATTTCTCTAAATCACAAAGGGGATTCTCCTAGACCACCGTGAAAAAATTATTGCATATCAACACACATACACACACACACACACACACACACACTACATTTTAATCTTAAGATTTAAGATGCAAATTTTAAAATACTAGGATCTTAAAAAAATACTAGTATCTTATTTTTTCCCTAATCACGTTACAAATTGGCCCTTTGCAAATGAGTCATTTGGTCACTTTATGGCCATTGCAAATTTAAATCTAGCTGTAAGAGTTACCATCAGTGCAACCATCTTTAACAAGTAAAGCATTCAACTAAAATTATGACAATTTTATATGTGATAATGATCATCAACAGTTTCTCTGGATTTACAGTTGATTATAAATCCCACCACAGCTTTGAATAAAAGATTCTTAATACTAGTCTTCCTTGAGACATGATAGTGAAAAATATGCTTGAAAATTGTGAAGGACAACTACAAATCATAAGACTGGCTTTTCTATATGACTGAACATCTGTCTTCTTGTTTTATAGAAATATTGGCATAATCTGAAAGATTTTGACAAAGAGCCATCTCAAATTGCCACATGAATTTAAACTGATTTTGTTGTTATTATTTACAAAGTATGGAATAGTTTTTGTAAACTCACTTCAAATAGTTAAAATGTAGGTGTACATACTAATTGATGACAGGGGAGGTTCCCCTAAAATTGTGCTGTGTGTCAACAAAAGTACTATACTTGAGTTTTTTTAAAACTAGTATCAGTAATACCCAAAAGACACTGACTGAATTCATTTCATTATGAACACATTACACAAGTGATTTCTAATAAAACCAATTACGTCTTTTTATTCATTATATGATGCATAGATAAGTTGAATGTTTATATAAGTAATGCCTATATTAACTTGTTAAGTAGAAAATATCTTACTATTTCAATCTGAGTCTTGAGATATAAAAATAAATCACTAAAATGCAGAAGTATTAATACTCCATTCAATTCTTAATATAAGATATTCTCCTCATATTTGTAATATAGCTACAAACAATCAGGTATGGAAGTATTATAATAAAGTTATATAAAATGTGATAGAATTTTCTAGTCACCAACAGTGTAATTTACTCCCTGCAGTTAATTTATCTAGGCTTGATTTATATTGTAGGCCTATCTTTTGCAGGAAAAAAAAGATCATGATTCCTTAAGTATAGTTCCCTCTTGTGCATAAGACAGACAATCACTACTCCGAATACATAAAAATATGGTTTGTCAAAGAACCTAAGCCAGGGCAATCAGATTCCTTCCTATAGCATTACCTTGAACTGGAATCAAAGAAAGAGAGTCCATTTTTCTCTGGTGGCAGAGCTAGAAAAACATAAGCCACTTTTCTTCTAGTAGCCTGGATTTCTTACTCATGGAGAAAATGGGCTTGGAATAATTAATACTACTTGCAATGTGAAACATTAATAAAAGATGCAGAATAAGGTTATAGCAATAGTTGAACCCTGGGTTGCAATCATTTCAGATGGAATATCCATATCTATCCCTGTGGATCCTCTGCCTTGGATAGCGGGGTCAATAAATTCTCTTCTTTTCTTAAACTAGCACAAAAGTCAGGAAACCATGAAGGTGGATGAGAAGCAGAGAATGAGTTTTCACAGAAGTGCTTTGTGATTAATTGAAAGATTGATGAGATTTTGACAGTGGAGATGGGAAGTGATGGCAGACAAGAAAGAACATAGGGAGACAGAACAGGAATTAATTTAACCTGCAATGGAGGTGGGTTCCCCTACTCTAATCCCACCCAATGCACAAAGCCTTCCTTCCACCAGACTACCATTAGGCTGCGTGTCACAGTCTTTACTTGCTGTTTTGTGGTGTGGCCTGAACACTGGGAAAAGGGAAGTCCATATGGGGAGTTTGGATGGAGCTCATCCAAATCTGTGGGAGATAATCTGTAGGCAACATACAAGCTTTCAGTAAGAGCCAAGGGCAATAGGGAGAGATGGACAGATCAGTTGAGGGGACTGGTAAGTAGCAAGAGTATCCAGTGCTCCACCCAAGTGAAAACAGACACACATTTGTTTGCTTCCCTGGTGCTGATGACCTATAATCATCCTCAGTTTCTCCAAGCAGCTCCCTAAATTCAGGTGCCTCATAATAGACATGATTGAGCTCCTCCAGCATCCTGTCCTGTGACCCTTTTAGTCATGTTCCCTGGACATGTGACTTTCATCTTGACTCTATTCTCTGTTAACTTTAATGCAATGGCCTAAATTCCATACCCGGCTTCCTTTAGGACCTCTTTTTGGTTCTTAAGAGACCTTCATCTTTTAACAGAATTCATATCTTGCAGATCAAAGTTTGCTTTTTCAACTCTATTATTTCTAGAATCAGTTTCAAGCCTACTTTAAAAATAAAAAACAAATTGAAAATTTTTTCTAGTTTTGAGGTCAATTTTGCTGCTTCTGGGTGACTTACCTATTTATAGAGATACAAATAGTTATTGAGCTCCTACTATATATTAGTTATTGAGCACTGTTCTAATGTCAAAAAGAAAAGAGAAAGACCTAATAATTCTGACCAATTTTGCATTTCTGTCAAGATCATTTCTTTCATATCTTTGCTTTAAATCTCCAAGGCCTGGTAACTTAGTCCATCCCATTCAAATAAATTCAGTTTAGGAATACATTTTTAGCCTAAATAAATTACAGAAAAACAAAGACATGACCAATTCAAAATTCTTGTTCTTGTGCCTCCTGCTTCCACCACCATCACCCCTCATCCCCCATCCCTGGTCTAACTCTAAACTTCCAGAGGGCTGCTCACCCTCATGTACATCCCGACAGTACCAGCCACAGAATAAAAGGATCTTCTCTGTTATCTCCTGCACAGTCATTTTGGAGATGTTGCCGTGTTGGAGATGTTGTCGTGTTGGAGATGCTGTCATGTTGGAGATGCTTTGTGATCAGAGGCCCCTAGTATACTCATCCTGTCTGCTTGCTGGTCCAGGCAGCCTAGTGCTGGCTTTCTAGTCTGACAGTCGATTGCGCTGGAGGGAGAGCTACTTCCTCCCCTTCACTCTAGTTAAGGGATTCCATGTGACTCCACCAAAGCTGATTTTATTATTCTACTTCATCATTCTTCTTAAGACAACAAGAAGCCCTGCCCCATTTGTTTCGTAGGCTTGCTCCCAACTCCCAGGAAATTTCATCTATCCTTGCTCCTCTTGCTGGTGTGGACTCAGGCTAATCTTATGCATATATTCCCAACTACACCACATTAGAGTTCTATCAAGACCAGTGCAGAAAGCCAAGATGGTGAGCATCTGTCTGTGGGACATCCCTAGATCAGGAAGTGGCACCAGGCCCTTGCACTCAAATTGCCCTTCAGCTTCCTGACAGATTAAGTTGGAGCGCTCCTTTGGAACAGGAAGAATTGAAAGCTGCCACTCATCCGTGGAGGTAAGGGATTATGTGCTAATGCCATTTTTCTGTTCTCTTTGCTCTCTGGAAATAACTTTTTCTTCCAACCAAATTTATATTCCTGCTCTAACTTGGGGAGAGGAAGGTGCAGGGGGAAAAAACTTATTGATCTTCCTTATTCACTCAGTTTTATCTCATGGCTCAAAAGAGATCACCGAACCCTGCCATCATTTTTCTGAGTTCTTTGTGCTCAGCAACATGGGGAGGAAGAAGCTCACAAGAAAATGAACCCCAAAACATGTAAATAAATCACATGCTGATATTTAATTAATATCTCTGCATTTTCTCAGACTACTTGAGGTGGTAAACTACAACAAAGAGAAGCAAACTTTGAAATCCCTGAATGCCCCAAGAATCACTTCTCAGACTTCACCTCTTTTCCCTTCACATATTCCCAAGGTGATCTTACTCAGAACCAGGCTTCACACCCTAACTTTATGTTGGTGACTCCTGAATGTCCACACTCTCCTCTGAAATCCAGACTTGTGTATTTAATGCCCTATTCACTGTCTTTCAGTTTTCAATTAATTCAGCAAATATTTATTGACATCTACTATTTGCAAGTCATTGTTTCCACACTCCTAGGAAGAGATTCATTGTTTTATAGTCATAGTAAAAAGTAACAAGCAGAACTGAATTAAATTGTTTTCTCAATCAATGATAATCCACCTCAGTGAACTTGCTTCGGAAAGCCAACCAATCAGTGGCATCCTGCTACTTTTTTGGAGCCGACCAATCAATAATAGCCTCCCTTCAGTGACTATGTCTCTGAAATTCAGCCCATCAACAACCTCCCTGGTGCAATGACCAAGGTTTTCCAGCTGAATTAACTCATTCCTGCCACTGAATGTTCACCATTACTCAAATGCTGCCATGCTTCCCAACAGTCCTATTAAGAGCAGCAGTCTTCTTCATTTGCCTAACAGAGTTCTCCTTTCTTAAGTAAGTAATAAATTCAACTCTTTTATTTAGAATTGAATGCTGATCTCATGCTTCAGGAGTTGAAGAGATGACTAAATGATGACATACCTGGGTAAGCTAGCTGCACAAAACCTATATCTATACACACAGAATCTATATCACAACCAGAAACACAGGAGAGAGTGCTACTGGTTCTGTCTCTCCTAATACTTATATCAAACCACAAAAGTGTTCAAATTAATCTCAGAATGCCTGATGAAAAAAGCCACGTTTAACACAAAAGTCTTCTTATATGTCTGCATCCAGTGCACACTGAGTATATTCGTCTGCTAGCGCAGCAAAATATCAATGACCGAGTGGCTTAATAACAGTACTTTATTTTCTCATAGTCCTGGAAGCTGGAAGTCCAAGATCAGGATATTAACAGGTTTAGTTCCTTCTGAGGCCTCTCTCCTTGTCTTGCTGAGAGCCTTCTCAGTGTGTCCTCACTTAGTCACCTCTCCATGTCTGGTGACAGTGTCTGGTGTCTCTCCATGGGTCCACATTTCCTCTTCTTGTAAGGATACCAGTCAGACTGGACCAGAGGCTACTCTAAAGAACTCATTTTAACTTAACCACTACTTTAAAGACCTTATCTCCAAATACAGTTACATTCTGAAGTAGTGGGCATTAGAACTTCAGCATATGCACTGAAGGAATACAGAGTTTGTCCCCTAACACTAAGATACACAGCCCAGGTCCCTCAGTAATACTAACAGGAATTATTCCTCCAGATTCTGCAAGTGCTGCAGGATACACCCTTCAGCCATCAGCCCTTTTCAGGAATTGCCTTGCCTGAAAAGTCTCCTTCCCCAAGGTCACATCCTCTTCCCAGAGTTGCTTAGATCCAAAACATGATCAGTAGAATACTTAAAGGCCCAGCCCCTAGCTTCAACCTGGAATGACTCTGATGGCCCATCCCAGCTTCAAAGCAACCTACAGAGTCAACTGAGTCTCCTGGCAAAGCTGTACCACATATCAAACCTTCCCTCTGCCCAGCCTTGCTTCTTTCCTGCCACAGATTTGATTCCGGGAGTACTTCCTAGTACATTTTCTACCCATTAATTAATCTCTATCTCTGAATCTGCTTCCTAGGGGGCCTAGCTGGGTACACTTCTGAAACAGAATCCTGATTACATTGGAAAAAATTAGTAGAAGCAAACTGGTTATCTCGTTATATTATTTATAAGTTCACAGAAAATGCTATTCCACACAGGGTTATAGAGATGGGGTGGAGTGTGTGAGATTCCTTTAAATAATAGTTTGTTCATAAATTATTTATCATAGGTCAGAAATTTGAGTCCCTTATGGACTGTTTGCTTAAAGTTATTACATTTAGATATTCTTAAAAGATTATGTTTATTTAAGTTATCACTGAAGTATGGAGTTTTTCGCTTTTGGTAAATATTCCCTTGGGTGTACATAAGAGGCACACAAGTGCTTAATAGAATAAGAATTAAACAAGGAAACTACCCAGAGATGAAAAATTCTGGTCTGGTCATTTTTGCCTATTTATCCAGAGGAATGGATATGGATTCTAATAGATGTCTGTGATATGAAAAACAATGTGTAATATTCTTATTGTTACCCCTACACACTTTTTTAGACCGAGTCTCTAAATTACAAGAACCAAAAACTTTCACTCTGGGCCAAAATGAAGATCCAGCACTGCCGGGCATATACTTAAGAGGACTGGGCTATGACCAACGCCCATGGTGGATGGCTCACCTTTTCTTCTAGAAGATGATGGAACCTGTAAGAGAACAAGCCCCCACTGCCCTCCCACCCTCATTTATGAGCATCTACTATATATATGTACCATAATACGATGTTTTGCCTCCAAGATTTGTTATTGTTAATTATCCAAGTTTTAATCTGACTTTCAGTATCACTTTGAAGAAAGTTATACAATCAGGTAGTTTCTGTAGTGAGCAATGTCCATGCTGTTAACAGATCCATCTCTGCCCACTGCCACCACACACACACATACACACACGTACACACTCACACACCGATGTTAGTGGGGGAAAAAAAGTCCATGTATTAACTTCTCCTCAGTG
The DNA here is from genome assembly GCA_004023965.1 of Spilogale gracilis. Taxonomy (NCBI): domain Eukaryota; kingdom Metazoa; phylum Chordata; class Mammalia; order Carnivora; family Mephitidae; genus Spilogale; species Spilogale gracilis. Next base: position 90,316 of record PITA01002718.1, on the reverse strand, counting down.
AACTAGTTAAAAGATTCTTCAGTTGCTTCATCTTAAATTAAGTATTTTTTTTAAGAAAAAGATTTCATTTATTTATTTGACACAGAGAAACACAGACGAGAGGGAACACAAGCAGGGGGAGTGAGAGAGAGAGAAGCAAGCTTCTGGCTGAGCAGGGGGCCTGATGCGGAGCTCGATTCTGGGACTCTGGGATCATGACCTGAGCGAAAGGCAGATGCCCAATGACTGAGCCACCCAGGCACCCCTTAATTTAAGTATTTTAATGAATGTAAAAGAAGATGTAAACCTCCCAGCATACCATCTCCATCTCATTGCACAACAAAATGGAAACAAGTAGAAGCAAATTATCTTACGTGAGTTTAAATGCTTAAAACTTATCTCCCTGATATAAACAAAGACTAGCATAATAATCCACCCTTCTCTCTCTTTAATATTTTTAATAATACCTCTGCAGTGGAAAGGAACATAAATCTTTACCAATAAAGAAATTCATTTTCTAAAAGCCATCTTTTTTTTGAAATTCTGAAATAGTTGTTGATAGATCAGTGTTAGTTCAGTAAGTACTTATCTTAACTATTACACGTCCTAGATTCCGCACTAGACTTTGGACTAGCTGAGCCTATTTTTGAGGAGTTCCCTATTTAAAATCCCCTCTAGAAAAATATCCAAGAAGAGATCTTAGTCACAGAAAAAAAAGTTCCAAGGTCTCTAGTGGATCTGTGAGTAGCCTTCCTGTAGTGATATTACCAGTATGAAGTACACCAGTTTAAGCTCTGTTGTGGAACCTGAAATGATCAGTTCCCACTGGCTGCTGTGAGCAAAGGCTTCATTCCTGGTGTCCTGCAGGACCACATCAATCATCAGGTTAAACCTGCAGATAAGGACCTGCCTTTCGTCTGGGCAATGCACGGGTTTAGACAAACAACTTGAGATTTCACCATGTTGCATCTCTAACGTCATAGGAATTCCTAGCTTTTTTTTGCAATATGAATCATTTCATTAATGAAAGAAAAGAATTTTTCTGGCTGGCTAGTTCTTTTGCTTAAAGTCAATAGACAACTCTTTCAGTTTGCTGGCTTGCTGGTCAGTAACTAGTCCTGTACATTTCATACAGATCAATTTTGACCCTCAAACTTTTTTTCAGTGACCAGTCATAATTACAAACCTTTCCTCAACAACAGAAGAAAATAGATTATAATCAATCATTTATTTCCAGGGCACAGTCTACAGGCTGACTATTCTTAGAGAATAAAAAGACATTGGTATGACATAACCAAAAGTCTAATTACATGTACAGAGAAATTTTAAAGGGGAATCTGGTGGGTAATACATGATGAATATACTTAAAGAAAGCCATATGTGTAGTATATGCTTGGCTTAAATGGAAGCTTTCAGAAGTGGGGTCTCAGGACGGAAGGCATAAGTGTTTAAATTTTGGCTTTAACATTTTTTTAAGAATTTATTTATTTATTTTAGAGAGAGAGAGCACAAGCGGTGAGGGGGAAAAGAAGAGGGAGAAGCAGACTCCCCTCTCAGCAGGGAACCCCACATGTAGCTCAATCCCAGGACTTCATGACCAGAGCCAAAGGCAAACACTTACGGTGCTACCCAGGCATCTCTGACTTTAACAGTTTTTTAAATAACTTAATATTGCATAAAATAAGAGCACCCAATAAGTTATTTAAGAAAGTAAGACAATGACCTAATCCCAAAATTTAAAAGCATGCTTGAGTGGTCCAATTAAAAGTCACATCCACACTTAAGAATATTATATGGACAGAGACATAGACATAAACATAGACCTATAGATACAGATATAGATATGGATATATAGATATATAATGTTTAGTGTGTTGAAAATGACATGATCATATTTTTGAAACCATATTATAAGGACAAAGTATAAAAATGTCTAGCTATAGAACAATTGCAACCATGCTAAAAAAAAAAAAAAAGAAAAGAAAAAAGGCATGAAATATACCTTCTTGTTAACAGTCACTGATAATCTGATAATTTCTAGGGGTAAAAATAATCATGGGTTAACACAATTTTTCTTTTTCATTCCCTGATAGTTTATCTTGAGGATATCACTTAATTCGTGAAAAGGAGGAAATGAGCTTCATTTAAAAACTTTAAGAAATTTTGTAAATAAGTCCAAAAAAGTCAAAAGGATCATGATTACATTTTTAATTGGTTAGGAAATAAAAACTAAGTGGATTATAATTAAAAAATCAAATTAATTGGGCACTGATTTGCTTCAAAATTTAACAGGGCAAGAGGAGGAATCTAACTTTCTTTGAACAAAAGTTCCAGCATCCTAATCTCTCCCCTCATATCAAGTCTCAGAGGACTGTCAAGAAGTTTTTCTTTGAGTTGGGGCACCTGGGTGGCTCAGCGGGTTAAGCCTCTGCCTTCGGCTCAGGTCATGATCTCAGGGTCCTGGGATCAAGGTCCTTATCGGGCTTTCTGGTCAGCGGGGAGCCTGCTTCCTCCTCTCTCTCTGCCTGCCTCTCTGCCTACTTGTGATCTCTCTCTCTCTGTCAAATAAATAAATAAAATCTTTAAAAAAAGAAAAAGAAGAAATTTTCCTTTGAGTATCTCTCAGTAAAAAAATACTAAGAATTTTGATTTATAATCTCTTTTACTAATCAGCAAATTTGCCTTACCTGTCTTCAAATTGGGTTAGTTGGATTTCACAGGACAGGGTCTAAGGAACACAAAATCTCCACTTCTCTTAGATTTCCCTCAACCAGAAAAAAAAAAAATAAATAAATCTTCACACTGCTTTTCATTTTCATATTTTAACTAAAGAAAGATACACTAATAAATCTGAATTTAAACTTTTCCTCTATCATTCAGATCTATCCTCTCTGTTTTAAAGCATATTCCTGAATACATTTTTGTAATCCTGATCCCCAAAGAATTCTTAATAAATGTTTAGCAATATCCTATAGTCTCTGAAAACCTTATCTTTATATTTAGATTAACTAACATAAAGCCAATTTATGTAAATTCCATTTATAGTTAAATCAAAAGAGACTATGAATCATATTAGTAAAATGGGTCTTATATTAATTCTCTGATATTGGCATAAATAATACCTTGGCTAATGTTTGATGTGTTAATAAAACCTATATTAACAAACACTATCTACATGTACCAGATGTTCAATGAAAGGTTATCTCAGTCTCCTGCCAGAATCCTTGATGATATTCAATATCAATTATTATGGTAGAATTATGACTATAGGAAATGAGAGAAAGTGATACCATCCTAGAGACACTGGGCACATATAGTGCTTCAATTAGAGGTGTGGTGACGTGTGTCTGCTGGTGCTTATTTCTGAAGCAGAATCAGACTTTGAGCAGGAGATAATTCAAACACCTGTTTCCCATTTAAGCACTAAAAGCCGTTTGCACACAGCGTGGTCACTTATCATTATAATATCCCTGTCGAGCTGTCAGATGATTGCACTTTGTCAAGGAAAGGATTAGGCTTAAGTAGCAATGTCTTTAAGAAAATCAAAATCCAAGGTAATTCCAAGTAAAAATTTCTACCCATTATTTACATTTTAAAAAAAGAAAAAATAATAAAAAGACTTAGAAGAAACATCATTACTTGGAATTATTGATTTCTGGGAGACTGAATGAACAAGCAGTTTTATAGTAGAAAAGTGTTATGTTAATCCAAGGCCAGATTTAGTGTAGTTTGTTGATTTAAACAAGTGCCAATATCAAATGTGTTATGTCTATGAGTTCTAATAATCTTAACAAAATATGACCTTTAGTACATACAGTTACATGTAATTTTTGCTACTTCATAATAAATACTGTTCAAAATTCCTATAAGTAATTAGGATAAAAATTTCACTGATTTTAATTTGGCAAGTTAATCAATTATATAATAAAGACAAATTGGTAGTAAAATGTACTAAGTCATACATATGTTTTAAAGGCAATTATTTCCATGTACACAATACCAATGTAATTTATCCATCAGAAAATGTAAAATGTAGAATCATGTAGTCAAAGGATCCCAAATTTTTCTCAAAAATAATCTGTCTTCCGAGATTTATTTGTTGTGTATATATGACATTTGAAATGTGCTTGGATGCATAGTGTGTCTCTTGTCTTGTACTTCTGCCTTTGCCAAAGAATAAACTCAGTCCTGCCTGCCTGGTGATGACAAGTACCTGTAGAACTCAGTTGCCTCAATCATCCTTGCTAAGGCCAGCCTAGATCAACTCCTTAACACGCAAGAGATCCCACATGTCCTATCCCTACCTGATGCAGATGCATGAGAAATAGATGATTTTAGTTAAATTATAGGCCCCTGTGAGGAAGGGAGACAAGGAGATGATGATAGATAGATGATAGATGATAGGTAGATAGGTAAATGTATAGATAGATGATAGATAAAGGGATCATGAAAAATGTGTTTTACTATAACTAGATTATAAAAATCTCTGTAATTCCAGGGTTTATGGTGAATGGCCTAGGAATACCAACCAGCCTTGCCATAGCCTAGTTTTGAGGTTATAAACCATGGGCCTTAAACAGGAAAAGTTGGGCACCAGAGTGGCTCAGTTAGCGAAGTGTTAGACTCTTGATTTTGGTTCAGGTCATGATCTCAGTGTCCTGGATCAAGCCTAGAGACAGACTCCCCACTGAGTGAGGAGCTGAACTTATCTCCCTCTCACTCTGCCCTTCCCCTGCTCACGCTTTTTTTCTCTCTCTCAATAAATAAATAAATCTTTAAAAGGGGGGGAAGGGAAGAAAAAGCAAGCCTCCTGAATAAAACAAATGTCAAAATCCTTTTCCAGTTCTTTTGTTCCTAGAGTTGTCACAGTGATAGAAGATAGAGCAAACAGTTAGCAGGTAGAGGGAGGGTGGAGATTTATAAGCATTTGAATTTATAAAAAAAATTCTTGAGTTTTTTCTCTGAAAGAGGTGTGGGATGAGACGCAGTCCATCTCATGATATGGTAGGAACCTGTAGCCCATAAAAATCTCTAAGATTCTGTGCTTCCAACATGTTCAGGTCCTTTAGGTGAGTATAGGATCTTAAGGATCCAAAGCTACTGAAGGAATAAAGTATGGGAACAGGTAATAAAATGTGTAAATTAATGAAATATCATGTGTCGCAAAATATATTAGTGTCTCTTTTTGACTTGAAATCAAAAAGCACTTTACAAAAACATAAAGCATAAATCAATCTTAACTGCAAAATGGATTTATAAATTTTTTAGAAAAAAATAAGATGAGGGACACCAGGCTGGCTCAGTCCATAGAGCATGCAACTCTTGATCTTAGGGTTGTAAGTTCAAGTCCCACATTGGGTGTAGAGATTACTTAAAAAAAAAATAATAATAAAATCTTTAAAAGAGACAAAGGAAAGAAAGAGAAAGAAAGAAGAAAGAAAGAAAGAAAGAAAGAAAGAAAGAAAGAAAGAAAGAGAGAAAGAAAGAAAGAGAGAGAGAGAGAGAGAGAGAGAGAGAGGAAGGAAGGAAGGAAGGGGAAAGAGAGAGAAAGAAAAAAAAAGAAAGAGAAAGAAAGATGATTAGTCCCTCACTGAACAAACCCAGAATAAGAAATTGGCCTGAAGTTTGGCTAGAAATGTTGCTTCCAGGTTAAAGAGTATTTATACTTCCCATTTAAATACAAGCATTATTCTCTTTTTTTTTTTTAGATTTTATTTATTTATTTCAGAGAAAGAATGAGAATGAGCAGCAGGCAGAAGCAGAGAGAGAAGCAGACTCCACACTGAGCAGGAAGCCCAATACTGGGCTCAGTCCCAGGACCCTGAGATCATGACCTGAGCTGAAAGCAGAAGCTTAACCAACTGAGCCACCCAGATTCCCCAAATCCAGGAATTATCCTTAAGGAAGGGAGAGGTATTATTTTACTGGAATTCAATATATTCTCGATATAAAGCAATTGATCTAATATGATTAAATTATACCCAATAACTTATACATAACAAGCCTGCTTATTTTAATATCTCTTTATTTTATTTGGTTTGATCACAATTATGTCCAAATTCATTGAGCAAAACACCGTTCCTTTTGGGGTCACTGAGTTTCTAGGGATTTTAGTGATTTAGCAAGACCATTAACAGATTTAAAAATTTTAGCACACAGCAAATATCTGGAGTAGAGCTTAGAAACCCTTTCAGTTAAATACTTGTGATGATGATTAAGGTACATACATACGTTTTTATATATACCTGTGCCCTAACAGATAGTCTTATGTGTATGTATATCTTCAGATATCCTGTTGTCCCTGAGAATGATAAATAGAAATATTTGTATGAACATCTTTCAGGACCCTCAAATGCAGCATATCCTGAACAAACCCCTTTCTGCCCCAACTTGCTTCACATCTCTTGTTGTCAACATAGATGTACCACCATCTTCCCAGGCCCAGAAGCCTCTTTCTCTCTGATCCATCACATCATTGGAAAGCCACAAATTCCTGGGAACTCTCTCTGCTTTATACCTCTCCTACTTATTCCCACCTTTATGGTGTGAAGTAAGTGTCTCATCTTTTCTTACGTAAGTCTGCAGTAACAGCTCGCACATTTCCAGCCACCCTTCCCAATCTAGCACCCACTCTAAATCACAAACATGTCATGCCTGCTTGTCACATTTTTAAAATCCCTCAAGAGCTCTCCATAACTGCCCTTGCACTGAAATTCCAGTCCATAAATACATGTGTAACATTATCTATCACTCACCTCTCCCTCCTCTCTCTCTTTGGAAATTATTTACCAACACTACTCCATAATTCTAGTCCTTAAGTCCTGGTCTGTCCACATGTTCCATCTGCCTCAAACTATCTTTCCTACCTTTGTATCTAGATTTTTCCAGCTGCTACTGGTCTACCAGAACTAGCTAAAATACTACTTCCTCCATGAAAACTCCCTTATACATTTTTTTAAGGATTTGGGGGGGAGGGAGGAGGGAGAGAGAGAATCCCAAGTAGACTCTGCACTGAGTGTGGAGTCTAAGGCAGGGCTTGATCCCACGACCCAGAAATCACGACCTGAGCCAAAATCAAAAGTCAGATACTTGACCAACTGAGCCACTCAGGTACCCCATTATGCATTTTTATGTAGAGATATTCTCTTCCATGCTTCCCACAACATCTTCTAGAACAGTAGTCAAACAAAACAATATCGTTGAATGAATGAGTGCTCTGAAGAGCAAAACACTGCACATACAGCTTTCTTCAGTATGAAATAAAATAACACCACTATTAAAACTATCATTTGCTTTCATGAGGATGGATGTTAAGGTTATAATAAAAAAAAATACAGCAAGGACAGCAAAACAACCCAAGACTGGGAACATGTACTACTTCTCAGGAAGAGGGCTAAGTGTTTTACATGGATTTTTTAATTCATAATACTCTGTCAGGTTATTCTATAAATAGCCTCTCTTTATAGATGAGAAAATGAAGACTCAGAGACATAAATCTGATAATCAATTCAGATATGCAATACTGCGGCAATTTCCCCAGTAAAACAGTTTTCAGTATTCTATTTGACACTTATAAAGGACAAAGATGTTGGTATATGGATAAGTCAGTTGCATTAATCTTTATAAGCAAAAGTCAAATTTGTCATATTTTAGAACTTTAAACAGTACTGAAGACCAGTAAACACCTCTTATCTTTGGTGTTCAAATTCCAACTATCTTTTTCATGAAGGATATAGAACACAGGCTCAAGAAATAGATATCCTACATTACAGAATTCAAAATGTTTTTATCAGTTAAGAGGAACTGTGTAAAAGAAACTGGGCTTTTTAAAATGTAAATGGTACTTCAGTAATTGTATAAATATTTTTACAAAATATTAAAAGCAAGTGATGAGTTATGACATAGGGGTCCCTATTGTGATCTGGAAAAGATCTTGGTTAAATAAAATTTTGAGTGCTTGGCTTTTTTCAGGTGTGAAATTTAATAGGCAGTTATCTAAGATTCTGAAAACTAAGTTTACCTCAAGATACATCTTATGTTTTCTTACACACAGACACATACACACACACACACACACACAAATCCTTAAATTCTTTAGCCTTAAATATCACAGTGAAGCTCTTAGCAGGCTATTTCATGCCATAGGCCATGTACTTGACCTTTGGTGCCTCAAAGAGAACAAGATATATGAGGTCTAAGAATTTGCTTCACTTATGCACCGTTATCATCAAAACTAGGGATAAGTCCCATTAGAAACTTTGAGTAAGACTGCTCTTCAGTGAAAATGAATTATGAATGAGTTTATCAATAGCTCAGAATGAGATACCAATCTCCAAACCTCATGCAACTAATTCTGTATTTGTCCTAATCTCAGATAATATTTTTAAGAAGGAATTTGACTATAATATTACAATTTCTACTGTATTCAATCATCTGTGTTTTATTAGGACAAATACATTATTTATCTATTTGCATGGTTGTCCCTTCGGTCCTATTGTGAATAAGTCTAATTAGGACACTAAAAACCTCAGTTTTACCCAGTTTTGCTAAAGCCCTTCTAGTGTGTATTCTACTCAAGGTCAGGACAGAGAAGAATGATATACTTCAGCTGTTCAATTAAAAAGAGAGAGAGAGAGAGAAAGAAAGGAAGGAAGGAAGGAAGGAAGGAAGGAAGGAAGGAAGAAAGAAAGAAAGAAAGAAAGAAAGAAAGAAAGAAAGAAAGAAAGAAAGAAAGAAAGAAAGAAAGAAGGAAAGAAAGGCTGCGTATCACGCTTCTATTGTCAGATGCTTTCAATGTGATGAAAACAAACTGCACACCAGTGAGTTTCAAAAGGTCATCAAGTAGAGAGCTTTCTTCTTCCTCCTTGCCTGTTTAATCTGGTTTTCACAGCTTTAAGGCTCCAGGAAGGGCATTCAATTCATGTACCCCTCCATTAGTTTTGCCTTTATCATTCATTCATTCAGAAAAGTCTAACCCAGAGAGAAATCATCAGCAAGTGAGCTCTGTAGGGAGAAGCAAGGCGACTATCTGAAATAATTGTTTTAAACAGTCAATACCCATGCTTAAGTGTCAGAGTTTTAACAAGAGTTTCCTTTCCACAAAATATCAGCTTAACTTCATCATTATTTTTCCTCTCTCTGTGCTCTCAGGTCCCAGCTTAATGAAAAATAAGAAATAACAGGGCATGTCATGGGAAAGCCAGTTCTCATTTTTGTTTTGCATGTGAAAGTTCCAAGAATGTTTGATAAGCATGTGAGGCTGGAGGGGGACAGAACAGCTCATGTCACAATTTTGAAGTGTTCCAATGCTAAACCATCCTCAAACATCCTTTGATCTGACTTGGCTCAGAAGGTCTTGTTCCCTCTTTCTATACTCAGTTGCATTTTACTCAGGCTGTTCTGTGAACCATTCCTTTAGCTTTTCTCAATAGCTGCTGGAAATAAAAGGAAGCAACTGACTTTTCCACAAGTCAAACTGCTATCTGTTAAGGGGATTCCCCCTACCTCTTCAAATCTGCTTAGGAAGTCAGTCTCCTGCTTCTGGTCTCTTCCCCAAGCTCAAGTGGAAGCCTTAACTAAACTGAGAGGCTTAATAATCTCAATTTTAGAGACTGCCGGGACAGAACATAAAGAGAACAAGAAAGTGAACTGCTTTTCCACACAGGAGGACCGTGGACAGAGTCCAAGTCTGAAAATCCTTCCCCAGTTGGCTGGACCAGTCAGATCCATCAAAAATAGTTTATAATAAGTATAAGTAATAGGGTCTGTGGTCAAAGGAATGAGGTTAATACAAAAGCGAAGGTCAAGCAAAGCTTTATTTCACACCAAGCATCAGAATTTTACTGGCCAGCCAGGGTCACTTCTCTGGGGAGAAGGACCGCACCTAATTTCTCAGGCTAGCTTTTATAGGGCACCCCCTCAACTCACAAGCTGACTAGTGTCATGTAACTACCCAGAGTTAATTTACACTTCCATTGTATAGGGGGAAACCGTACCCCAGCTGACCCTACTCACATGGCTTACCCGAGTTAATTTGTACTTCCATGGCCCTTGGACCCCAGAGGCTGAGGGCATTCTGGAATTCCCATCTGAGCCCAAATACTGATATTGGGCCACCCATTCTTAGTTTGCATCTAAATACCTCCCCAGATGGGAGGTTAAGGGGGTTAACTGATTGGGCGTCTCCCCCAACCTGGCTCACCTTTGTTTTCCAGGTTCCATTTGTCCATAATTATTGGAACTATTTTTCTGAGTAAATAACAAGGTGGCTTAGACTTTAAAACAGGTCCTTACAATAAGAACAATTGCCATTGTCATGTTCCAAGCCATGCATGACAGAACTACCCTTTTGTTATAAACTCTCTTGTTGGCCATACTCTAACTAGGAAATCATCCCAAAATTTCTTCTCTTGCTGCATATGGCCTCTGCAAAAAGTGAGGCAACTGCCACTGCCAGCTCTCTTGCAAAGGCATCCACCACCACTGCCCCCCAACACAGGATCCACCACCACTGCCCCCTAACTCCAACCCATGATGCAGAAAATAGCATCATGGAACACACAAGTGCCTTCCCAGGGGCTCTGGCTTCTTTTTTGCCACCATTTTTTTCTAACCACCCTATTCTCTTTCCTTTCTTCCTCTCTTTTCTCTTTCTTTCTTTCTTTTTTCTTTTGCTTTTTTTTATTTTAATTTTCTGAAAAACCAAGGGGGAGAAAAAGCAGCACTGTGAGACTTCACTTCAATGCAATACTTCGAAGCAATAAGACAAGTCACAATTCATTTGCCTCATTTCATTCATTATAGCTATGAATGTCAATGCACCTCACTTTTTAATTTTCAAAACAAATAATTCAACCTGTAAAATGCCTAAAGCATGGCAGTGACCTCAAAATGGATAAAAATAAGTCAAATATCCTATAGCAGCAGTTCTATGAGCATCACATGCATTTTGATTTTTCAACAAAACTCGTTAATATGGCCTTAGAGAAGGCAATCCAAATTAGTAACATATTTAATATTGGCAGACTGTTTCTAATGAAATGTCTGCTCTGTCACTTTCAAGTAATAATGTGACCAGAACTAAACTAATAGAAAATTGCCTAATGAAATTCCAGGCTTTATTGAATAGATATGATTTACTACCAGCAAATCGGTTGTCTAGAATGTAAATATTTACTTCTAATGTGCCTAAGAAAGCTTGCAAAGTTTATTGACACTACATATTCAACAAATACACAGAGATAGAATAAAGTTAAATTCCAGGATGTCCTTCATTTAATAATTTTAAAAATCTGACATAGAGTCAGTATCAACATATCCTTTCAGCCCATATATATTATAAGGAACTGAACTAAGAGCCAGAGATACAAAGAGTAATATGATGTAGGCCTTGTCATAAAAGAGTTTATAATGTGATCTAAGACATCCACAAAAACATGCTGCTTTAGTCAGGACTGTACAGAGAAACAGGACTAATACACGTATGAAACACTTAATATATGTGAAACTGCCTTCTTTGACTACCTATTCTGTATTTCCTCTTAATTTCCCATTCAATAGACTCATAATGGTGTCTTCTGTGGCAACATTTCTCCCTCTAGAACTAAAACCTTGAGGACAGGGGCATCTGAGTGGCTCAGTTGATTGAGCATCTGCCTTTAGCTCAGGTCATGAGCCCATGATCCTGAGATCAAGCTCCGCATCGGACTCCCTGCTTGGCAGGAGGCCTGTTTCTCCCTCTCTCACTCCCACTGCTTGTGTTTCCTCTCTTGCACTCTCTCTCTGTGTCAAATAAATAAATAAATAAATAAATAAATAAATAAATAAATAAATACAAACCTTGAGGACAGTAGAGCATAAGTTCAAGGGGACAGAAAGCAAAATTTTGCTAACGGTTTGCTAGGGTATAATAGTGAATGGTGCACTCATTTCCACTCCTTGATTCCTGGACCCCATAAATCCTGATTACAAAAAATAGAGCACCATGCATTTACATTCTGATTAAGAACATACACAGATTTCTGGACAACCTTGTAGAGCCCTGCAAGTTATTCCTACTTAGCATGCACTATAACTGAGTCTTCAAAAGGCAATTCCATAGTTCTATAAAGCCAGGTCTTTCAGAGTGATAGAAAACATGCCAAGATAAAAAGAATTCCATGAAAATAGGCCCATTCCCACCCTTCATTTGCCATGAAGAAAGTTCTAAGATCAGAAGCAATGTATGAAATACCATGGTGATGATTCAGGCATTCTGTAAGACCACACATATGGTAGATTTGGCAGAAGCACTGCATTCAGGGAAGGCAAATCCACATCTAGAGGAAGTGTCTATTCCAATAAGAACAAAACACTGCCCTTTCCATGGTGGAAGGGGTCCAATGTATTCAATCTGCCACTGAACAGCTGGCGGATCACCCTGTGGAATGGTGCCATATCAGAACCTCAGTGTTGGTTTCTGCTGCTGGTAGACTGGACATTCAGCAATGGCCATAGCCACATAGGTCTTGGTGAGTGGAAGGCCACAGTTCTGAGTTCATGTATAGCTGTCATTCCTGACATCATGGTCACTTTGTTTATGGATCATGGGTGATAACAGGGGTGAATGGGGAAGAGGTTCACCTGTATCAACAGAATAGGTCACTACCCATTTGATTATTAAACTTTTCCTCTACTAAGGTCACACTGTGGTAAGTACTCACATGGAACACAAATATCTTTATATTTTTGCCCATTCAGAGAGATCAGGCTCCTATATAGCGGGGAGTCCACTGATGAATGAATGAATAAAGAAGTCATGGTACATATACAGAATGGAATAACATTCACCCAGTAAAAAAAAAAAAAAAAAAAAAAAAAGGTAGGATGGGCACCTGGGTGGCTCAGTGGGTTAAGCCTCTGCCTTCGGCTCAGGTCATGATCTCAGGGTCCTGGGATCAAGGTCCACATCAGGCTCTCTGCTCAGCAGGGAGCCTGCTTCTTTCTCTCTCTCTCTGCCTGCCTCTCTGCCTACTTGTGATCTCTCTCTCCGTCAAATAAATAAATAAATAAAAATCTTTTTCAAAAAAAAGTAGGAATTCCTGCCTTTTGCAACAACATGGATGAACTTGAAGGCATTATGCTAAGTGAAGCAAGTCAGACAGAGAAAAAGAAATACTATATAATCTCACTTATATGTAGAAACAAACAAAAAAAAACACCTCATACAAAGACAGATGGTTGGTTGAGGGACAGGGAGAGGGGTGCATGAAATGGGTGAAAGTGGTCAAAGACTACAAACTTCTGATTATAAGATGAATAAATTCTGGGGATGTAATATACATCATGGTAACTATGATTAACTGTTTTGGGGTACCTAGGTGACTCAGTTAAGCATCTGCCTTCAGCTTGGGTCATGAACCCAGGGTCCTGGGATTGAGTCCCACATTAGGTTCCTTGCTCACCAGGGAGCCTGCTTCTCCTTTTCTCTCTGCCCCTCATCCCTGCTTATGCTCTCTCTCTCTCTTCTGTCTCTCAGACACCCAAATAAATACATAAAATTTTTTTAAAAGTTTTGTATATTTGAAAATTATTGAGAGGGTAAATTTTAAAAATTCTGATAACCAAAAAATAAAATACTGCATCTGTATAAGGTGATGGATTAACTAATCTTATTGTGGTAATTATTTCAAATATATACATATGTCAAATCAACACATATATGCCTACACAATGCTCTATGTCAATCATATCTCAATAAAGCTCTGGGGAAAACAAAGGAAAGGAATAAATTACCTAGATGTCCAAAACTGAAGAAGCAGTCAAGTAAATTATGGTATATATCCATATGGATACTTATATAAGTGTGTGTGTGTGTGTGTGTGTGTGTGTGTGTGTGTGGTAAAACATCATTCAGTCATTAAAAATGAGAGTATAGAAAAATATTTAGTGAAACGTGTGTTTATAAGTTGTTATGCAAAAAAAAACAGAATACAAAAACTACATGAATAAAATTATCCCATTTTCATGTCCATGTTTTTCATATGTATGTATGTGTGTATGTAAATATTTAGACATAATACTCTGCCCCATAAAAACACATGAAATAACAGTGGCTGTCCCTGAAAGATAAACTTAAGATAACAGAAATAGTAAATAATGGACCCTAAATTCAAACTCACACGTCTCAGATTTCAAAATCATACTGATTGTGAATATTAAAATATATGATACTAAGATTCTATGCAAAGGGCATGTTTAGTCATGGAAAATGTTACAGCAAAATCAGTTCAGCTCAGGTCATGATCTCAGAGTCATGAGATCAATCCCCATGTCAGGCTCCATGCTTAGCATGGAGTCTGCTTGAGATCCTCTCTTTCCTCCCTCTCCTTCTCTCCTTCCCCCTGTTTGTGCTCCATCTCCCTGTCTCCCCACCTCAAATAAATAGATAAATCTTTAAAAAAAGAAAAGAAAAAAGTATTTCATGCCAGTGTTCATCCCAAACTCTTGTCAAAAATATCTAATGGTCTTCAGTCTTCATCATTCAATTCCCTAAGTTGAACTCTTTAATTGGACTATAATTTATAAGTGTGATCAAATTATTTTTAAGGTTAAATTCACAATTAAATAAATATACTTTCAACTTCTAGAGGCTAGAAAAATAGTAATTTGCTCTTCAGAGCTCTGTTCAGTTCTTTTGAAAAAGATTTACCATGTTGGAGTTCATCTGAACAATAATAAGAAAAGATTTCATGGTGTGGAAAATGATTTCCTCCAATAAATTTGGGTCAGTAACTTTTCTTGAAATTAGATAAGCCAGAATGACATTCAAGACTCAAATTAAGACCAACTTGGTCAAATCCAGTTTTCCCAGAGCAAAAATACAATATAGTATCTCGTTCTCATCTGTATTATATATTTGAATGAAAAATCACCAATTATATCGAATTCATCTGTGTTCAGACTACCCAATTGTTCAGTTGAACTGTGATCAGTTAGCTCTTGCTATATCTAAGCTTGCTCAACCTTGAATTGTTGCCACCAAAAAGAGCTTTCCCTAGTCCACATCATTTGCCTCACTCCCAAAAGAGTTACCCACAATGTTTTATTATCAGATTAAATATCACAGGAAATATATCCTCTCAGTTTAAACAACCAGGAGCTATTATTATTCTTTTTTTAGCAACATAAATGTGACCTCCTGTCCACAAGTTTCATATCCCAGAGTGAATCAGGTTTATCATTTAATTTACAATTAGATGAGTTTAATGTTCCTACTTGGCAGAAAATACAACAAAATATTTTATCAGTTACCGTTACCTTAACATAAAGCCTGGGAAAGAGATTTTAGGATGAGAAGAAAAAGGAACCCTTCTCCATGTTTGGTTTGAATCTCATGATTTGACACTGTCTTGGGTTTAGGGGAGAGAGAAGGAGGTAGTATCTATTATTACATTTATAACAGCTACCATACAGGATATTCATGTACATTATATTGGTCAATGCTCTCAAAACCCACTAAGGTGATGTGTTATAATTATTAATTCATAGACAAATAAACCATGGCTCAAGATATTAAATAACTTGTTCAAATGTATTCAGTAAGTATCAGGACCAGTAATCCAACCTTTTCCTTACTCCATGTCCATGCTCTCTTCACTGTTTCATTCTATCTCTTTAAATATATTTGCTTCTTTCTTCCTATCCTCCCCAGGTCTCCAAGACAAGAACTGATAAGTGCCTGTTTCCTTGGTAGCTGCATAAAAAGGTAAGAATAGTTATAACTTCAGACAATCAAAAACAAAGAATATAACTACTACAATATCTTGGGTTTCAAAACCTAAAGCAGGCAAGTGTGTACCAAGTCAAGTTGTCCCATTCTTCAGTGGAAAAATCAATAATTCTCATAAAGAGATTAGGTTCTTATTTTAAGTCTAAAGAGGAGCATATTATAGTTTATGAGAAATCCAAAATTTTATTGAATCAGTTGGGCTTCATGAAAACTGAAAGAGTTTTACTAGGATCTCTGAATTACAATAGACTCTAAGCAACATTCAGGGGGGAAAAAAAGTTGGGACAAAATTTGGTTTTTTTACTGCAAATACCTAATATCTATTTTTTTTAAGATTTTATTTATTTATTTATTTATTTATTTATTTATTTATTTATTTGAGAGACAGAGAGCATGAGTGGGGACAGAGGTATTAGGGCAGAGGAAGAGGGAGAAGCAGACTGTCCACTGAGCAGGGAGCTGGATGTGAGGCTCGATCCCTGGTTGCCAAGATCATGACCTGAGCTGAAGGCAGATGCTTGAACAACTGAGCTACCTAGGTGCCTTAGTATCTAACATTTTAATAATAATTACTCAATAAATATTTGTTAAATCCCAAGTAAATATTGTCCCATATGTCAAGATTATTCATAACTTTTAGAGATTTTTATTTTTTAATATTTTAAAGTAAAAAATGTATTGAGAAGAAATTATTATTGACTAGAAAGCTTAGTTCAAGAATTTTTCAGAAAAAAAAATTTTTTCAGGAGACTTCAGAATTAGGAACAGTTTAATTTTAAAGGCCCATTACACTGACACCACTTAAACAATATGTCTCTGATGACAATAATCAGCAACATGCCTAGAAGTTTCAGCTGTGCATTCAGAAAAGGCCAGATATCTAAGATACAACCTTACTGTCTATTCTAAGACACTATCAATAACAATGAACACCATTGGTTTAATAATAGCTCTTTTTGGGAAAAAAAACAACATATTAATTATAGTTAAACAAGAAAAAATTATTACTTATATTACCCAATAGTAGGATATTCACAAAATAAATAAAACTTTATTTATAAATATTGCAATCAGATTTTTGGTCTAAGACTTCTTCATGATATATCTTTAATAATAATACTTCTGAGTACTTTTCAGTTGTTGCAATTTAGGATAATGGTGTCATGCAGTTTTTTATACCATAATTGGAATCTTGGCCTCCTAGTGTCATGGGACATTACAACATTAGTGTCATTAGGACAGTCATTAAGAATCTTAAGTTTATAAAATATAGCAGGATTGTCAGATCCACTACTGGCAACCAAAATAATTCAGATTAACACCCCAGCCCCCATAAAAGACAAATAAGAAAATTAACAAAATATATATTTTTAAAAGCAATAAAAAACTAAACAGAAAGAAGTCTAACTACACCAAAATACAAGGCATTACAGAACTCTGGAGAAAAAAACTTTACATTCCAGGATGCTTTTGTTGCAGAAGTATTCACCAATCCTCAACGGTTGACCAAGAGACTGAGGAGTAATTTTTTTATACAGAAACCAATAAGAATAAGAGAAACCTAGTAAGGCAGGATTTGCCTCAAATTACCCCTCTTTCCTAAAATCATCTTAAAATGAGAAGTATATTAAATAAGGAATTTGTGATGAGAAAATACATTCATGAATTAACAGCATATTTATGGGTTATCTACTGTTTCACCCATATATATGACTATTTTCAAGTTAAATATTTCAAAATACTAAAAAGTAATCTCTAGTGGCTCTTTAAGGATTCTGATTATGTGAGAACTACAGTTAGTAACTCTTTTTGATGCTAAAAGTTCAATTACTGACTTAATTTTTACTTAGTACTAGACATATGGTATAAAATACTCTCTGCTTATCTTATGCAGTCAAAATTGGAAAATAGATGACTAATTACATTAGATTTACCTCTAATGCACATCTCAACAAATATATTAGGACAAATTCATGATTTTCAAAAATATATCATGCCACTATATCTTTTTACCAAAACATTTTGTATAATACAATTGAAATCTGCAAAAATATTTCATCTTACAGCTTTGATTACTTTATGTGATCTATTACAAACTTCCCAAGGTATATGTAACATCAAAATTTTTCTTCCCATACAAATAGTCTCCTGAGTTTGGCATTGAAAAAGATAAAATTGGATATATAAATTATTTCAGTGACTTCAAACATGAAACTGAGATTTCAGAGTGTGTGTGTAGAAAGCTCTTAGATGACATATTTCTGAAGTTAACCAAAAGCTAGGAGAGCAAGAAAGTACAATGTCAGTGCCATTTTCACTGACACTAATACCATTGACACCCAACTTCAAAATAAATGAAGGGCTACCAATGGAGTGAAAATTGGACCAAGGTAAAAGAAATAGAAAAAAAGACAAGATGCTTGCCACTGAAGATCTTGGGTAGAGATGGGAAGATCAAAACAAGCAGACTGCACCCAGAGCCAATCACATGAATACATGGAAACTAAACTGGTAATGAAAATAAAACTGACAGTATATGAGTGAGAGTAGAATTAGTCAATAAATTGTATGTTAACAATTTTATAGAGAAAAAATGAAATTCTATAGCAACTCTTACACAAAAATCAATTCTAGGTAAACTAGAGATTTAAATGTGACCATCAAAAGCTACAAAAAAACTTCCAGGAGGGACTAAAACAAAACAAACAAAAAAAAAAAAACAGAGTCTCTCTATGACCTAGAGGTAAGAAAGAATTTTTCAAACAAGATGAAAAAAATGCAAGGTTGAAAGGAAAAGATTGATTCATTGGGCTTCATTAAAGTTGATATAACATATTTATCAAAAACATCATAAGAAGCATGAATGTATAACCCACAACTTATAAGGAGTTAAATATACCACAATACCTGGCAAAAGATCAGTGAAGATAAAAAGAATTCCTCTAAGCCAGTATAAAAATTGCAATTAACACAATATAAAATTTGGAAGGAAATTTAAGTATTGGCAATGCCAGCAACTTAAATGAAGAAAAATAAATATGGAAACAAAAAGTTGAATGACATTCAACTTCATCAACAACCAGGGAAATGCAAATTAAAACCATTAAACAATATTTTACTCTAACCATAACAACAAAAATTTTTAAATCTGATATCAATGCTAGAGGAGCCTAGTGGCTAAGTCAGTTAAGTATCCGACTTTGGCCCAGGTCATGCTCTCAGGGTCCTGGAATCAAGCCCCAAGTTGGGCTCCCAACTCAGCGGGGAGTCTGCCTCTCCTCTCCCTCTCCCTTCACCCGTCCCCCTGCTCATCCTGTCTCTCCCTCTCTCTCAAATGAATTAATAAAATATTTAAAACAAAATTTTTTTTTAAATCTGATATCAATGCTAGCAAGGACATAAGACCCTGAGAACTGTTATACACTGTTGATGGAATATAAACAGACATAAATACTATGTAAAATTATTTCTAATTGTTTCTCTAAGGTTATTTATATATTTATAAATAGAATGTATATATTTATACATAGAATAAAATGACCTAAAATGCAGCACATGTCCCTGAGCAATGGACTTAACCTTATTTGCTGACATATTCCCTTAATATTTTTGAAAACCCTATACCCCCTTGCTCATCTTTAAATTGGCTACCGTCATTAATCAAGTTTTTATAGTTCCAAAGGAAGTGATTCCCATTTTAGTATAAATATGTGATTATTAAATAAAACTGTTAAAGGCTTCTTTTTATATTTCATTTAAGGAATATAAATATAATAATAAATTCTTACTAACCATTATTTATTTTTAAATGCATAATCAAACTTTTCTTTAACATTTAGAAAATCATATCTGTCCTTTCTCTCCTTGAACTCATATCTCTATTTCATCTCCTTCACATAATTTTTTCATAATGGAATATATTTTGTACTTGAAAGTCTATCAGCAAAAATATTATACCTATTTAGAAGGTAAGAAAATAGTAAAAAAAAAATCATTCATGAATAAAAAATACACAAAAAGAAAAAAGTAAAATCTGTTTCCAGGAAGATGGAGTAGACACACTTCTTATTCTCCCCAATAAGTACAACTAAAAAACATAGATTATATATATACATATATAATAAACATAAGGAGAGTCTGAAGAGTACATAGAAGAAAGAAGTCTGTCTAGACACTACAAGACCCATGCAATGAAATAGTGGTGAGTTCTATAGGGTATCTTTTTGTCTCATATATCCAAGACTTGGAGATAAAGAAGCTGGAAAACTGGAAATACCAACAGACACATGTGAAAAGAAACCACAACAAGAGCTTTTCTAAACAAAGGAACCAAGAAAAGGTCAGACTAGCAAGGCAGAATACTTTTAGAATTTCTGCACTTCATTCAAACAGCATGGGGAGAAAAACATCTGGGTCCATTCCCAATGTCAGTAAAGGTCAAGTGAGAAGCTTAGACCACCATCCTTGTAAGACTAAAATAAGGGACCCCAGTCCCTTCCCTGCCAAGATGGTTTCAGAGATGAACAAGTAGGCAACCAAGCTTTTCATCTATACCAGCCAGTATCAAGCCTAAGTCCTACGGTGTCAGTGGGGACCACACGGAGAACTGGAATTCATAAATTCCCAACCCCATGAAGCAGTACTGAGGACTAGACCATCATGCCTCAAGAGACACACTGTTTTAAGAAACTTGTACCCCTGCTTCCATCTAGAAACAGCAAGGTAGTTCTCCTACTAGACAGCCATCACTATCCACCTAAAAAAGTTTTAAGTAAGATAGAATCTCACAACAAAATACAAAAATGCCCAGGTATAAATCAAAAGTCACTCCTTATACCAAGAAAGAGGAAGATCTCAGACTGAATGAAAAAAAGAAATCAACAGATGTCAACACTAAAATGACAACATTTTTAGAATTATCTAAAAAAGACTTTAAAGCAATCATAATAAGAATGCTTCAATAAGCAATTATGGAAACAAATTTTTAAAACAGAAAAACTCAGCAAAGAAATATAAAGTCTTAGCAAAGAAATAAAATATGTAAGAAAGAATAAAATGGAAATATTAAACTGAAAAATATAATAACCTAAATAAGAAGCTCAGTAGATAAAATGAACAGAAGAATATAAGAAAAGGGGGAAAGAATAAGTGAGGTAGTGAAGAAAATGAAAGAAACTACCCAATATGAACAAGACAGATAAAACAAACTGAAATTAAAAAAATAAACAAAAGGTCTAACATATATTTGTTACTAGAGTCTGAGAGGAAGAGGAGAAAAGGATAGGACTAAAAATATACTCAAACAAATAATGGCTGAAAACCTTCTAAATAGGGCAAAACAAAAAACCAACAAAACAAAACTTAAAACTACAGATTCAAGAATCTGCATGAAGCTCACGCAGGATAAGCTAAAAGAAATTGATGCCATAATGACATAATTAAACTTTTGAAGGCAATGAAAGATAAATGACAACTATTTGGAGAAAACAATTCTAATGATAGTGAATTGTCTTGAGAACCATGGAGGCTTGAAAGAAGGGGCACAATACTTTTTTGAGTGTTGAAAGAAAAGAACTATCAACCCAGAATCATATACCCACAAAAATATCCTTAATGAATGGAGAAATCAAGACATTTTTAGATAGGATGATGTATTTCCAGCTGACTTATCCTAAAAGAATGGCTTAAGGAAGTTCTCTTAACAGAAAGAAAAACATAATGATAAAAGAAATCATAAAGAATGCAGCTAGTAGAAATATGGGTAAACATAATAGGTTTTTTTTTTCTCTTCTTGGTATTCTAAATTACGTTTGACAGTTGCAAAAGTTACAGTGCTATCTATATAAATAAAAAATAAACTCAACAATTGATAGAACAGCAGACAAAAAATCATCAAGAATATAAAATAAATCACACCATTATTCAATGAGATCTAATTAACTTTTATACAACACTCTATGTAAAAAATAGCAAAATACTCATTTCTTCTTCAAGTGTCTGTGGCATATATACCAAGAGAAGCCATATCTTGGACCATAAAAAATTCTCAACTAATTAAAAAGACACATACACAGTATATTTTCTGACCACAGTGAATCAAACTAGAAATCAATTTCCAAACATTTGAAAGCTAAATAAAACACTTTTAAATAACCTGTGGGCTAAAGAGGAAGTTTAAGGGGAATAAAAAAGGTATCCTGATGAATGAAAATTCAGCATATGAAAAACTATGAGAGCAGTTAAACACTGTTGAGAAAAATATAGCACTAAATGTTTAATATTTAATAAGAAAGCCTCACATCAAAATATCTATCCTTTTGAGAGTCTAATTACATGATGTTCAACTATTTGACATTGTCCCATAACTCCTGAATACCCTGTACATTTTGTTTACTTTTATTTTTCTCTTGTGTTTCAGTTTTGTGTTTTTATTCACCTATGTTTAAATTAATTAATCTCTTCCTCAGCTACATCAGATCAGTAAGCTTATCAAACCCACTCTTTATTTCTGTTATCATGTTCTTTAATTTTTCTCCTAACATTTGCCTTTGTTTCTTTTTTTTTAAGATTCTTTTTTTAATTTGACAGAGAGAGAGATCACAAGTAAGCAGAGAGGCAGACAGAGAAAGAGGAAGCAGGATCCCTGCTGAGCAGAGAGCCCAATGCAGGTCTCAATCCCAGGACCCTGAGGTCATGACCTGAGCCAAAGACAGAAGCTTCAACCCACTGAGCCACCCAGGCGCTCACCTTTGTTTCCTTCTTATAGTTTCTATCTCTCTACTGAAATTCTCCATCTGTTAAATCCTACTATTCACTTTACTAGAAATTTAATGTATCAAATCAGAGTTATGTCAGAGTCCTTATCTGATAGTTTTAGTTTCTGGGCCATCTCTAGGTTTAATTCTATTGATTATTCTATCTCTTAAGAATAGACTGTTGTTTGCTGGGGGTTTTTATATCTTATAATTTTTCATTAAATTCCATACATCTTGTGTAGAGACACAAGTAAAAAGTTATTATGCTTGGAAATTTGCATGGCTCTTCTGCTGGCTATTAATATGGAAAGACAAAGATGGGTGAGTCAGCATGGCCAGGAGTTGAGCTAAGTTTGAGGTTTGTTATTGCTATGGTAATATCCACTATATCACTTACTTTAACTTCCTCTGGAATGAGTTTGTGGGTCAGGATAGCCCCGCATTTCATCTGGGATTTGTTTGTTTATGCTCTCCTCTCAACTTTCAATCTTCCCTGTGCACTTGCACTGCACATGGGCTCTTTCTTCACTCTTTCTTTTTTTAAGATTTTGTTTATTTATTTGAGTAAGAGAGAGTGTATGAGCAGAGAGAGGAGTAGAGGGAGAGGGACAAGTAGACTCTGCACTAAGCATGGGAGGCCCATGCCTGGCTCAATCCTAGGATCTGAATATTATGACCTGAGCTGAAATAGAGTTGGAGGCTTAAACAACCCCACTGTCTGTTCTAAGCAGGGCTAGTGTTTACTACCCAAAGGCATGATGAGACAAGCAAGATATCTTACTGTGATCTGGGTACAGCCTCATTCTTAGCCAAGCCCTGTACTCAGGTCTCTGAAGAGGGGTTTTCTTAATGATCATGCTCCTTCTTCCTCATTGCAGCCATACTTTCCCTTGCATATTTGATGGACCTCTTTTGCAAGAGACTTTCCTGTCTGTTGCCCAAGGATAGGGAAATATAACTGTTAGTTTGGGGTCCTAGCACCAGGACTTTTTCTGTCTTTCCCCTGGAGGTAGAAGATTTTTTGTTTTGTTTTGTTTTGTTGGTTTTGGGTTTTATCCCCCCCCCTTACCCTTTCTTCAGCTACAATGGGTCATTGTCTGTTCTTTGGAGGTGACAGCATTTGTTTTCCCTTTCCCATCATATTAAATTTTGTGTGCCATTTGTGAGAAAGTTCTGGGAGGGGCTTCATGTTTTTCACATAGACACTGTTCAGGCCTGTACTCAACACTCACTCCTTGCTCCTAATTTTTGTCATTATCATCCATTAGAGGTCTCTGGAGAATAACCTGCAAGTGAATCCATTTGTGTCTGTGACTCCCAGCTTCCAATATTCTCATTTGGCCTTTAGCAATTCATTAAAAAATATAGCTGAATCGTAATAGCATGGATGGCACCCAACATCTCTTCCTCCCACACTCTAACCCACATGAGCCATACTTCCACCCTGTCACTCCTTGGAGCAGTCTGCCTGTCTTTAGACTGCCAATTGGATTCCCTTTGGCATCAGCTCCCTTATGGGCTAAGAAAATTTCTGATTTTGTCATTTATTTGACTTTATTTTTAGGGAGGGAGCACTCTTTCTAACTTTTTATATGCTAGACAGAAGTAAAGGCCTCAGAAGTTTTAATTTATGATTAAGATATATCAAATTTAAGTCACTAATCACATAACTCCTTCTATAGAATTTCATATTTTTTCTGGGTGTTCTGAATGATTTTTGTCTTTTTAAAGAAAAAAAATCACTGCGCAAACTGCTGTTAAGTCAACGCATCTCAAATGCTACATTTTTTGAAACCAAAATTTCATTATTCAATATTCTGTTTCCTTCAGTTGCTTTGTAATTTAAATTAATGTTCTGATACATCTGGTGGCTCAGTCAGTTAAGCATCTGTCTTTGACCCAAGTTGTAATCCTAGGGTCCTGGGATTGAGCCCTGCAGTGGGCTCCCTGCTCAGTGGGAAAGTTACTTTTTCCTCTCCCTCTGCCCCTCCCCCACTTGTGTTTTGTGTTTTTTCTCTCTCTCTCTCAAATAAATAAGTAGAATCTTAAAAAAATAAATTAATGTCCTTAATTTAACTTAAATCACAAACTTAAAAAATTAGAAGTATCCACACTTTGAAATTTTAAGTGTTATACATATAAAATTAAAGCTGCCAGGGGTGCCTGGGTGGCTCAGTTGGTTGAGCGACTGCCTTCAGCTCAGGTCATGATCCCGGAGACCCGGGATCGAGACCCACATCGGGCTCCCTGCTGGGGGGGGGGAGCCTGCTTCTCCCTCTCTCACTCCCCCTGCTTGTGTTCCCTCTCTGGCTGTGTTTCTCTCTGTCAAATAAATAAAATCTTAAAAAAAAAAAAAAAAAAGCTGATATACCATTTGAGGAATTTGCAAAGGAATAATCAGTACGTTAAAGTTTCAAAGGCTAGAAGGTTATATTCAAAGTCATATGAATAGTACCACTGGCAGTTTAAATATGACCATATACAAAATGAAAGAATCTGGGTTAGAAAAATAGCATGAACTAAGAGAGATTTTTAATATATACTGATGGCTATTTCACAGGTCTGGAAGCAGTTTTATGATTCTCTAACAATTTCATCAGTAACATATCAATCTTACTTTAGTTAATTTTAAGAAAAGTATGTTGCCAGTAATCAAAAGCAGACATTCTTATAAGGTTGTTAAACCATGTCTGTTAAAGCTATCAAAACATTCCTGATAGGATATAATTAGTAAATTCATGAAATTAGATATACTACAAATTGAACTTTCCTTTAATTCATTTCTTGTGAATTGATTTGTGAACTGTATATTGGGCAAATTGTCCATTTTGGAAAATTGAATATTGACCAATTTACCTGCTCTCATTAAAGCTTCAAACATTAGAAACGACCTAAGCATCTATCAATAGGGAGACATTAACCACATTATCATATATCTATAGAGCTCAAGTGTCCAAAAGGAGTCACGCAGTTTCAAACAAACTGGATATGAACAAATCTTTAGCAGTTAATGAAGAAAGCAAGTTACTGCCATTAATATAATTCAGTGATTCTAAAAGTGTGATCTGCAGACTAGCATCATCAGCATCACCTGGGAACTTGTTAGAAAGGCAAATTTTCAAGTCTCAGCCCTGACCTAATGAATTGGAAACTCTGAGGGGTGGTGTGGTAAAGCAGACTGTTTTAACAAGCCCCCCAGGTGATTGTGAGGCATACTAAATATAGTGAATCACTGATATAATTAAAAGGGAAACAGTGCACATATGCACACACACCATACACACACACACACACACACACACACACACACACACACAGAGAGATCTCACACATCTCTCTAGAAACATAGACTATTCTTAAAGTACATAGGAATCTGTAAGAGCTGTTCTTTCAGGGCAATAGAACAGAGGTTCTAGGGGTCCCAGAAGGAAAAAAAAAAAAAAAAAAAAGCTTACCTTTAATAGAAGTGTGTACTTTTGGAAATGGTTTTCTGTGAACAACTTCGACAAGAGTAAGTTTTCAAAGAAACCTTCAGACCTAAAGCTAAAGAAATGTTCAGAGTTATTGTTCATGTAAGCTTTTTTTTTTCATTAAACTTCTATGTTGAAATAAAGGGAAATTAAAATTGAAACAATGGAAAAGAAAGCATTTTGAAATATTTTCTGCCTCTTTCTTACATACTAAGTTATAGGAAAGGTACCAGGTGACAGCAAAGGTACATATTTCGTTGTTAGACACCTGAAACGACTAAAGTTACAAATAGTGATTTTAATTAATTGTCATGCTATTACCTTTCTAAAGATATCTCCACATGACATTTTTCCAAATGTCTACACAAAGCAGAAAATTATTTGTAAAATACATCAGAGTGGGTATCTATAGGCCACAACTTTAAATGGAATACAAGATATCATATGTATAATTCATCTCCTTCACATTGTAGTGAACTTGGCAGTGCAACTGAAGCATACAGATATGAGTTCCTATTAAGTCTCCGAAGGCAAAAGGTTGCAGTTACTTTTTCATTCTATAAGATTTTCTGAATTTCTATGAAATGTTTCAAAATGTTTAAAATATAACCTCTAAGCATATCTTTAGACTTCTTTCCATTTCTAAAACAATGCAGATGATCAGCTAATTACTGGAACCACTACCAAAGAAAAAAAAATTAAATAGTATTTTCAAAGTTCAGTATGATTTTCTTTTTGAGAGAGTAAATAATAATCATTTTTCAAGACACAAATCAGGTACATTAATGTGAAGAACTAAAAAATATATGCAAGTCCTTGTGATTATTACAAGTTTTACTTATAAAAATCCAGTGGTGGTTTTTGAAATATGTCCACAATTTTATTTTATTTCTCCCTTCCAGAGATGGGGCTGAACTTTTTTCTCCTTGGGTGGAACATGGCAGAAGTGATATTTTATCATTTCTGTTATTAGGTCCTAAAAAGTCTTCCTTCATACATACAAAAAGAAATCTCTCCCTTAGATCATTCCTCCTAGAAAATTAATCTTCTGTAAGTAGGAACATGTAGGAAGCTTTTGGAGAGCCCCACATTGAACTAAAATCTTCATCCAACAGACAGCAAAGAACTGAAGCCTATCAACAAACAAATGAGTGAATTTAGAATAAGATCCCACTCTTTATCCATTCATCTGTTGAAGGGCATCTTGGTTCTTTCCACCGTTTAGCTATTGTGGACATTGCTGCTATGAACATTAGGGTGCACATGCCCCTTTGAATCACTATATCTGTATCTTTGGGGTGAATACCCAGTAGTGCAATTGCTGGGTTGTAGGGTAGCTCTATTTTTAACATCTTGAGGAACCTCCATACTTTTTTCCAGAATGGTTGTACCAGCTTGCATTCCCACCAACAGGGTGAAAGTGTTTCCCATTCTCCACATCCTCACCAATATTTGTTCTTTCCTGTTTTGTTAATTTTTGCCATTCTAATTGGTGTAAGGTGGTATCTCATTGTGGTTTGATTTGTATTTTCCTGATGGCTAGTGATGTTGAGCACTTTTTCATGTGTCTGTTATCCATTTGCATATCTTCTTGGGGAAGTGTCTGTTCATGTCTTCTGCCCATTTTTTAACTGGGTTATTTATTTTTTGAGTGTTGAGTTTGATAAATTCTTTATAAATCTTGTATATCAGTCCTTTATCTGTAATATCATTTGCAAATACCTTCTCCCATTCTGTGGGCTGCCTCTTAGTTTTGTTGACTATTTCTTTTGTTGTGCAGAAGCTTAGATGTGGTACATATATATATAAATGGACTATTATTCAGCCATCAGAAAAGATGAGTAGGTACCATTTGCATCAACATGGATGGATCTGGAGGGGATTATGCTAAGCAGAGTAAGTGAAGCAGAGAAAGACAATTATCACATGGTTTCACCCATATGTGGAACATAAACAATAGCATGGAGATGGCCATGGGGGAAGGGAGGGAAATCTGAAGGGGGAGAAATCAGAGAGGGAGAAACCATGAGACCCCAGGAAACAAACTGAGGGTTTCAGAGGGGAGGGGTTAAGGGGAGAAGGTAGCACAGTGATGGGTATTAAGGAGGGCATGTGTTGTGATGAGCATTGGGTGTTATATTTAACTAATGAATCACTGAACTCTACATCAAAAATTAATGATGTTTTAGCCACTGTACAGTGGCTAAATGAACATAATTTAAAAAAAAGAAGAAGATCTCACTCACACTCATCTCTAGTCAAGTCTTGAGATGACAGCAACCCTGGCCAGCAGTTGACTGTAACTTCAAGAGAGCCCATGAGCTAGAACCATCAAAATAGGTCAGCCATTCTGGCTTTAAAATTCCTAACTCACAGAAATTATGAGGTAATTAATATTTGTTGTTATAAACTGTTAAATGTTTGAGTGATTTATTATGCAAAGACAGATGACTAATGCATGCCCTAAACCATATTATCAGTTAAATATAGTGAACATATGTTTTGTATTTCCCCAACATCATTTCCTTTGTAGAATCATTCTTTCCCCACTCTAAATAACCCTGCACAAATGCATGGTATTCCTAGTATAGCTGATTTTTACACACTTCTTGGCAAGGAAGCTCAGTAAATCAGAATATACTGTACCTTTACCTGAATGATTTCTTCAGAGTCACACATGGGAGCTAAACTGAACAAATCAGAATCCCCTCAAATAATGTTACCAGAGTAGTTAGGAAAGATAATCACCCTTTCTCTGAGATCAACATTCTAAATTTCACATAAGATTAAAGCTGCTAGGTCATCTTTTCACTCTTTGGGAAGACATTTTTCTGAAAATAAAGCCATCTAGATACACAAAAGCAAGTAAGAAAAAGAGTATGTGATTTTTATTACACCCTCTAAACCTCTGTATTCTATTATCCACCTTTTACTTCCCACTTAATGAGGTCTTTCATATTTCAGCTATTTTAGGAAGTTGAATTGGGTTTCTGTTTTTGAACAAGTCTCAATTAGTCAACTGAATGAGTTCTAATAAATATGACATATTCTATAAACTCAAAATACACCTAAGACTTTTGCTTTTGGCTATGATGGAGTAATAGGAACCAGTTTTTCCCTGTCAATACCAGAAACTTAAAGTGAACAAACTATATGAAATAATTTTCAAGGGCTCCTGAATAGCTCAGGTCAGGATCCTGGGATTGAGCACCATGTCAGGCTCTCTGCTCAGCAGGGAGCCTGCTTCTCCCACTCCCTCTACCTGCCATTCCTCCTTCTTGTGCATTCTCCCTCTATCTCTCTCTGTCAAATAAATAAAATGTTTTAAAAAGAAACCATTTTCAGATATTAGACAAAAGTCATCTCAGCACAGTAATCCCTGAAGAAAGTAAACTACTGAAGTGAGTCCTAAAATTTCCCCAGACCATTGTCTGCAGAGTTTCTAGACTTCAACACAGAATGGTGAAAACCAAACAGACCCTAGAAGTCATCCTGAATTGAGAGGACAGTGGAGAATAGGTAGTCCAAAGCAGCTAGACTTCATAGGACAGAATAACAGATAAGAGGGGACTACAGAGAGAAATCTGAAAATATGCAAGTAATTTCTTTTGAGTCTTCAGCTGAGTAGTTTTTAGCACATGCATGTGAGATAACTACCTGAGGCTGGTAAAGCAATTCCAGAGATCATAGCAGGCTGGGAATAATTCATCCTCCCAAGAGCTAGACTATAGAAATTTCTTAATGCATGAGGCAACGGGTTATATACTTAGAAGGAGATTATCTCAACAGTGGAGCCAAATTAGCTCCAGGCTAAAGGCTACCCTGCTATTTTCAAGGAACTTAAATAAATCATAGAATAAATTTCAAAAAATATGTAAAAGAATACAAAAATTCCAGAACCAGACAACATAAAATTCACTAAATCACTTTGACAATTTCAATCAACATTGTACTGGCTGTCCTAGCAGTGCATTGAAGAAAGAAACTGAAAA
This sequence comes from Spilogale gracilis, assembly GCA_004023965.1. Lineage (NCBI taxonomy): Eukaryota > Metazoa > Chordata > Mammalia > Carnivora > Mephitidae > Spilogale > Spilogale gracilis. The sequence continues at coordinate 60,351 of PITA01002718.1, read as the reverse complement.
CACACAGACTGGTTAAAAAAGAAAATTATCTTTATTCACAGACAACATGATGATCTATGTAAAAAATCTTAAGGAATCTGCAAAAAAAATCTGCTAGAACTAATAACAGTGCTTATGAAGTTTTATACAATCAGTATACAAAAAATCAATTATAGTTCTACAAACTAGAAATAAGCAATCAGAAGTTTTAAATTTTAAACTATAACATTTATAATAGTATGGAAATTTTTGAAATATTTAGGGATAAATTTGAAAAATATGTGTAAAATCTGTATACCAAAAACTATAAAATGTTGATGAGAGAAAATTTAAAGACATAAAAAGAAGAGGCATATATCTTCAGGGGTCATATCAATTATTAAGATTTCATTCTTCCTAAAATGACATATATAAATTCAATGCAATCTCAAATAAAATTCCAGCAAGTTTTTAAGAGACTGACCACATAACTTTAATATTTGTATAAAAATTCATAATACTTGAAAAGCCAAAATGAATCTTTTTAAAAAAAAAAAGAACAAAAAGGACTTACACTATCGGATTTCAAGATATATAACAAAATGCATCAATCAAGAAAGTGTGATATTGGCATAAAGACAGACATGTAATCCAATGCAACTAAGTAGAGAGTGGGAAATAAATCCCCACACATATGGTCAATTGATTTTAACAAAAGTGCCAAGGCAATCCAAAGGAAAAATCATAATTCTTTCAACAAATTAGCCTAGAGCAATTGGATAACTTTATTTAAAAAAGAAAAGCTTCAATCATTCTTTGACTTCATATTTTTAAAAACTAATCATAGACTGAAATATAGGAGCTAAACTATTAAATTTTTAGAAGAAAGCATAGAAGAAAAATCTTGGAAACCCTGGGTTTGGCAATGATGTTTGGAATAATATACAAAAAGATATTAGAGGAGACATCAATAAATTAGACTTAATTAAATTTCTACACCTTGATTTTTCATATAATATTGTTAAAAAAAGACATACATACATACATACATACATACATACATAAAGGCATAAGCCACAGCCTTAGAGACAAAATTTTCAAAACATCTGTCCAATAAAGAACTTGTATGTAGAAAATATAAATTCTTACAACTCAGTAATAATAAGACAAATAATCATTTTTAAAAATAGGCAAAAAGTTGAACAGCCACTTGACTGGAGAAGATATGTGGATATTTATTTACATATGAAAAAATTCAACATTTTTTTAATCCTTTTTTTTTTTTAAAGATTATTTATTTATTTATTTATTTGACAGAGAGAAACACAGCTAGAGAGGGAACACAAGCAGAGGGACTGAGAGAGGGAGAAGCAGGCTTGCTGCCGAGCAGAAATCCCAATGTGGGACTTGATCCTGGGTCTCCAGGATCATGACCTGAGCCGAAAGCAGCCGCTTAACCAACTGAGCCACCCAGGTGCCCATATTTTTTTTTATTCTTTAGAGAGAACACATGAAATCACAATGATATACCACTACACATCTACCAGAAGGGCTAAAGTTTAAGACTGAGCATAGAAACTCTCAATAAGTATGTGGAGAAACTTGAACTCTTGAACTCTTCTGCCTGTTTTGAGAATGTAAAATGATTAGGCACTTTAAAAAACTATGGCCAGTTCCTTTAAAAAGTTAAATATGACCATAACATTTAGCCTAACCATTCCACTCCTAAGTTGTTACACAAGTAAATGAAGGCCTATGCCATACAAAAACTTATACGTAAACCATAAATGATTAATAAAATTTTTATTTATATTAGCCTCAAACCAGAAGTAATCCAAAAGTTTACCAAAAGACAAATGAACAGATAGATGTATATATGCATACAATACTGCTCAGCAATAAAAAGAAATAAACTATTAATATGTGCAACATCTATGAATTTTAAAATAATTATGCTGAGAGAAAGAATGCAAAGTAGAGTGCATATTGTATGACTCGATTTATGTAAAACCCCAAAAAAAGTGCAATCTAATTATATTGGCAGGAAACAGACTAGTGGTGGTTTGCCTTAGGGATAATGGAGTGTTGGGATGGAGACAGGAATTACAAAGGGCACAAGGAAACTTTCAGAGGATGTCAGCTATATTCATCATCTTGGTTATGGTGATTTTTGTTGTGCTTTATTGGGTGTCAAAATTCTTCAAATTTTATACTTTCTAATATAAAAAATTTATTGTATGTCAATAATCCCTCAATAAATCCATGAAAATGCTCCTTTTTATTCCTAACTGGGACTGAAATGTTATGTCTGTAAGAATATATAAAAAAATTTTTACCAAGAACTAGTACAAGTAGTAGATAGCAGAATCTTAATAACAAAAATAGTTCTCCCTGAACATTTCAACCTGCAAGATACCTTTTACACCAGGTGAAGACTTCAGACCATAATGATTAGTAATCACATTTAGAGCTAAAATGACCTGGCAACTCTGGATTTTGTCTAACATTTGCCTATTCCCATTGATCGCTGAACATTTGGGGCAAATAATGCATTCTTGGGAACCACTTTTGCTATCTATATATTCAAGAAGTAACTAAATATTTGAAGCTAAAGATATTTTCTTTAACCCTCAATCATGATCATTTTTACTCAATATAGAGTTGGGAGATACATGGTGCCTTTTTTGAAGTCATCAGCAAATGTTCCTGACTCTTTAATGGAGCTAAATAAAATACTAGATGCTACTTTCTACATTCACCCCAACTCCCATGAAGCCAGAAATGCCTAAAAAATGAAAAAGGTCTCAAATGAAAGCGTAAACAAGGCTATCTCATTGAAGTATTCCCTGGATCAAGGGAGGACTGAGTCCCTAAGAAGTCACAAACCCCAGCTGATACACATGCACACACACACACACACACACACACACAACTGTATCTTTTCTTCTTCAAGATTTATGTATTTATTTGAGTGAGAGAGAGAGCACACGAGGGGCATGGGGAGAGGTAGAGGGAGAGGGAGAGTCTTAAGCAGGGTGCAGGGTGCAGAGCCTGACTCAGGGATCAATCTCATGATCCTGAGATCACAACCTGACCCTAAACCAAGAGTTGAACACTTAACTGAGTGTGCCATCCAGGTGCCCCATGACTGCATCTTATAATAGCCCAAAGGTGGGTGGGCCCACATTGTTAAAAATGAACAGATTCTGACTGATCAGAATTAGAAAAGAAAATATTAATTCAAGGACAATGAACAATGAAACAGGTTAAGAGGAATAAAATACAATTCGAGGCTTGGATACAATTTCAATAAAGAAAGGGACCTAAGTGTAAGAACCCACGGTCTTTTTTTTATTACCAATATTTTCATCTTCATTGATATTTTGGCATGATGACTTTCAGGATATTATATGGTACATGGAAGATTGGTTTGTACAAACACACCCTGAATGCCCTCATTAATCATTGTCATGAGAATGTAGAGATCCCATCTGCCCTCTATACTCCTATCAAGCAAAATATATAGAAGAATGGGTTTTTTTAAAGATTTATTTATTTATTCATTTGACACAGCTAGAGAGGGAACACAAGCAGGGGGACTGAGAGAGGGAGAAGAGGCTTCCCGCCAAGCAGGGAGCCTGATGCGGGGTTCAATCCAGGATCATGACCTGAGCTAAAGGCAGTCATTTAACCAACTGAGCCACCCAGCCGCCCCTAGAAGAATGTATTATTCAGTGTTCAAGATCAAGGTCTCTGGGGCTGGCAGAGGCAGAACCTCTCCTTTGTAATGAAGACCATCTGGATGGCAGGCGTGAAATGCTGGAATGCTGGTCATGCAAGGAGGGGAAACACTATAGTTGCTAGGCTAAGTTACTACACTATAAAACCCTGCTGCACGTAGAGCCCAGCAGCAGATGTTTTGTCCAGTCTGCCATTCCTGGACTCCCTATATGTAAGTTTCTCCAAAAGGTCTATGTCTTACTCACTATCTCTTGGTCATTTCTTCAGCCTCACCAGACCATCCCCCACCCTTGGCCTAGAATCTGCTGGGGTGCAGCTACACAGATATGAAGAAATGTATAGTAGCCATTGAGAATTTTAAATTACTTTATATAAATTTATTTAAAAAACTTTGGTTATAATATATCTGTGTCTTATAGACAAGGTTTAAGGTTGCACTTGGATAAAATCAAAAGGCACATCATAATAGTGATGTATAAAAACCTGACATGGGTCAGTACTTTTCTATTATCTTCCAACATTATCCTAATGTGAAGAAGAGATAGGAGAGATGACTCACTGAGAAGCAGGCAGATTATATAACAAGAAAAGTAAACTATCTAACATGAGTAATACTTTCTAATCTGGAAGAAAAATAACCCTTAATTAATACATTATTATTTCTACTCCTCACTCCCATGCTCAGTCCTGATTTATTTAATGGCTTACTTTTAAGTCTACCAGTGACAGTGTTGTAGTCACTACTGTCTAGCTGAAACACAATTTATAGATAAAGAACAAGTCTTTGGCTTAAGAGACCTAATCTCTTTTGAGAAAGAGGGAACGATTGTTAGTAAGTGCACCTGTCCATAACACAAAGTCCTCTCACAAATTTCAAAGGAGACCTTTAGTCTCCTCCATATCATAAATCAGCAACTGAGGTTCTTAATAAGCCATGTTGCGCCCACCCTACCCATGTTCTTTCTTCTGCATCATTCTAATGAGGAAATAGCTCACATAAACTACACTCTCATTGGACAACCTTATTCCAAAACTGTGCCATCCTCAAATCAGCCTTATTTCATGCCCCATCTGGAGTGGAACATAAAGTATAACATGGAGTTAGAACTTACAAAGGATAAAACAAGTCTGTAAAGGAAATTAGCATTCCTTACCTGTGGCTCTACGTCTTCCCCTTCATTAATACCACAGAGGCAAATGGCCAGTGCCTGGATTTACATTGTTTACCCTCTTCTGGCACCATCGCATGCATACATAAATGCACACACTCTCAGCTGGGTTCCCTATATTTTAAAATTGCTAAAACTTAGTAATTAAACATGTTTAACATTTGAAAAATGAAGTATTTCATTAGAAGTTGAATAGCTTAATTTGTTGCTTATTTTAGAACATATTAACTAACATTTACTGAGTACTCAGTATGTGCCAAGCACAGTTTCAAATACTCCACCTGCATTATCTCATTTAATCCTTCTGAAAACCCTTCATGAGGAGGTACTACTATTAACGCTCACTTTGTGGAAGAGAAAATGAGGCAGCAGCGAAAAAATTGCTCAGAATCAGACACACTAAAAAATACTGTGGCGTATGTTAAGACCCTGGCAATCTTGACTCCAGAACCAAATTCTAAATGCTGCATAATATCCACTCTGAAGAAACAAGTGAGTGACAAATACATTCCAAAACCCCAAGCACCATAAGTATTCTTAACCCACATCGGTCACTTTGACTTGAAAACACAAGGGTAAAATCGAAGGTGCCAAGATTATTTTGTCAAATTAAACTTGAATCCATGAAGGAGTGAAAGCACATCACAGTGGTGAGCACTCAAACTTCCCTAGGGAAAGTTATCCATCAGAACTATGGATCAGATGTTACGCCAATCCAGGCAGGCTAATTCTCAAGCATCTGAGCCGTCTGAAGGCTTTTGCTGTGACCATGGCAACCCTTGCCTTCCAGCTGTGTCACACCTGCCTTCTATCTTGACAAGAACATTTTCATCCAGCTAAAAAGCTGTATATTTCTACAAATAGTGAATTCACCAAAATGGTTAATCTCCAGGTTGTAACTCAGCTTTTCAGGTGGGCAAACTGAAGCCATTCCTTGACTGTTCTGGAATGAAAGGAGAGGAAGAAAAGGAGAAGGGAGCACTTCCAAATTACAGAAATGTAATGTAATCTTATTTCTGAGGCTCAAAACTTAATCTGAGTATACATGTTTTGTTCCTTCACTTATCCAATCTATCTTTATCAATTCAAGCCATTTTTATTAAATCAGAGACAAGTTAAAGTATGTTATCATTAAAGTTATTTTTTTAAAAAAAAAGGCAGGGGGGAAGAGATTTTACTTCTCCCAGGGCATTTGCTAGTCTGAGTGAGCGTGAGGGCATGAGAACCCCCTATTTAGTTATTTACAAAGCATATTCCAGGGTCCTTCCTCCTTGAAGAGCATCATTCTTTACATACAAAGTGAAGCAAACAGTAATCAGTTTAGATTTGGGGTTATTTTCTATGATAATCCAAATTTTAATAACTTTTTTCTCTTTTTACTAAAGTTATTAGTTCTTCAGTATTTTTAATCTCTCTCAATGTTAACCTATTTCCCTGTTCTTTTATGCAATGGAGTATACACGTACATTGGCACACTAATAGGTATTTGCTCGAAAGCCAGGAATGAAATTACAATGCACCTTCCTGCTTTTTGCACCCCAAGGACATGCTTTCTGAATCTCATCATGCTTTCCTGTTGGATACCTGGGCAGCATTGACAAGGATATAAGGAGTTCAAGGGTGTGTGGGTGGCCCAGGTGGTTAAGTGTCTGACTTTGGTTCAGGTCATGGTCTCAGCATGTTTGGACTGAACCCCCACGTGGGGGCTCCCCACTCATCAAGGAGTCAGCTTTGCCCCTCCCCCTGCTTATGGTCTCTCTCTCTCTCTCTCTGTCAAATAAATAAATAAATAAATTTTAAAACAAAACAAAACAAAAAAGAGTTTAAATTGGTCCGTGTGGCTGTGGAGAGCTTACCCAGCAGCCTTAGCAGTCATGACATGGCAGAGAAGACCGAGACCCAGACAAGGTGGAAGGATAGACTGAAATCTGAGAATCTTCTTCATAAAAATGGAGAGAAGAAATCTAAGAGAGACCTGGGGAGCAGGGGATCTCCAGTTGATTAGAGGCAGCCTTCACAATGAGGGAGTATACCTTAGAAGTAAAGAACATGGCCTCTGGTGTTTGATTCCCGCCTCTCAGCTGCGGGACTTTGGATCATTTACTTCACCTCACCATGCTTCAGTTTTCTCTTATGTGACAGCAGCATGGCAGTGAAACTCACCCCATAGGGCTATGGTGAGGATAAAAATAATGCACTTGTACATAGACGCTGTTTGATGGCATATCCAGACTATATCTTTTTTTTTAAGATTATATTTATTTATTTATTTGACAGAGATCACTAGTAGGCAGAGAGGCAGGCAGAGAGAGAGGAGGAAGCAGGCTCCCTGCTGAGCAGAGAGCCTGATGCGGGTCTCCATCCCAGGACCCTGAGATCAAGACCTGAGCCAAAGGCAGAGGCCTTACCCCACTAAGCCACCCAGGCACCCATATCCAGACTATAGAAGTGTTAAGTTATTGTGACTATTACTATTGAAGAGAAGGAATAGGAGAACTTCAAATACCAATATTTTTGGCTAAACAAAGTTGGAAATGATATCATCCATCTTTCTTCACTCCTTTCATCTATGCTCATCATAAAGTACTTGTGGACAAGAACTCCCTTTTTGACTAAACTTTAGTCAGGCTCCTCTGAGACCTCTTCTTAATTAAGACTGGTCCTTGGTCAGCTGAGCTTGGTTTTACCAAGAATCCTGCTAAGCTGGTTTGGTAAAAATCCTCCAATCTTTGGTATCTAACCAAATTCCTCTTAGTAATGTCTATCTGGTGACTCCTTCACATTACACACTTACTGTAAATCCCCAGCTGTCTTTGCTGTCTTCAGGGTTGAAGTCCATCTTTCTCTCTATTGTAATTGTCTTGCCCCCTATTTCACTGGTCTTAGAGTCTCTCTTGCTTATTTAACTCCATCCAGTTCAATATTCTTTGCCATTTTTCAATGAAAAACCAACATTCTTCTTGGAGAGTCTCTGACTGGGATAAAAGGGAGAAAAGGAGATATCAGGGGAACCTTGCCCTTAAACTTCTCCTTGTCATTCCAAGTCTCTCCCACCCAAATGTGGTCATCCATTCCTGGTTAAGTGGTTTCCAGAGTAAATGAAGTCACTGAAATTTATTTGTAGTAAAGTATAATTTATCAACCATCACATTAAAAGGACTTAAAAGTGAGAAAGTGCAGGAAAATGGATAAGAATTGGGGCATTGGACCCATAAAAGTAGGGGAAGGAGTGCGTTATGAATAGAAGGGAACAAAAAGGGGGAGGCTGAGTACTTGAATCACAAGCAGAGAACTTCACAATGTAGTTTACATCCGAGAAATATTCAGATTGTGCAAAATTTTTCAGAAGCACAAAAGGAAAAGAAGTGGGAGAAATTCTTCATGAAAAGAAGAGGAATCTCATAGATTTAATAATATTCCTTGGGTATGATTTCACAATAAGAAACATTGGATGTAGTTGTACACAAATATTTTAAGCAGTCTTTTAGAAAGCAACACATTACTAAATAATTACATTGTAGAGATCACTTACACTCAAAAGAATGGGGAAAAAAACGGCCTAGTACTCTGTGCAATGTGGTGGTAGACTGAGATAAAATTTTCTATGATAGCAGCAAACACAAAACACAGAGGGCTATGTCTCAACTTGGGATCCAAGCTTTTGGGTCCTGAATAACTGCTTTAAATTATTCAAAAAGTATGTTTATTGATGATAAAGACAGAGATATTAAATGTGAGTGGTGAAAATATCAATTAGTTTTGTTTTTGTTTTTCATGAAAAGCAAGTAGAAAAAACTACTACTTCTAAAAAATGTCAGATATTACTCTGGGCCAAACACTCAGTTTAACACCTCAAGAAATACACATAATTACCTGTAGGGAGACCACTGAAAGTCCCCAATTTGCAGGCGAGGAGATGGAAGTATGGAGAAGGGAGCATTTTACCAAAGCTGTTTCACAATGAGGAGGCAGGGCCAGAACTGAAAGTGCGACATGGTGCATTTAGAGTGCACAGGATCACCAGGTTTTTCTTGCTCAGTTGGATGTGCTCTCTAATCTGTCCATGCAAGGAGGGCATCTTTCTCTAATTCCCACAAAGGTGCTATATAGACTGTCAGTCCTGAGAGCACAGATATATATGCACACACACACACACACACACACACACACATACACACACCTATAATGATAAATTCAATATTACACTTTATGAATTACTCAGTTTTGCTACATTCCTAAATGGTTATGTATTCCCACCAACCAAGTAAATTTTTTGGAGCTTCTCATCAGGAAAATGAAAGTAGACAATATATAACTTCTCCATGAAACCAGTGTTGCTCAATAAAGATATTCGTATATCAGGTGCTAAGAAAATCATTTTTATCCACATCATTATAAGAAAAATGTTTAATAAAGGGAACATCCAAAGCAAGAGGAGAGCATTTTTTTAAAAAATTTTAACATCTAATTTGACCTAGTTTCTCTCAAATGTGTTGTTCATAGATAAACTTTGAAGAGCTATATCCCATTTAGGAACTTATGACATCTATTTTTTTTTTTTGTCTACACTGCAAAAAGCCATCAAGTAAAGTGTACATTTTGGCTCTAGATTGTCTGGATTCTAATCTCTGCTGCCTAGGTAAGCGGTTCTGGGAAAGTTACTTAATCTGCCAGTTTTCTTGTCAGTAATATAAGAATAGTAATAATCCTTTCCCTCACAGAGATAGTGTGAGTATTAAATGAATTAAAAGTGCCTAGCAGATGCTTATATAGCCAACTCAAAATAGCTTTCAAGTAGTACATTATATATTATCTTCATTTCTACTATGCTTTTACAAGTCAAAAATCAGAAAAAAAAATGTTATTTACTGACTTCCACTTGTTTTCTTAAGTGATATGAAGCCTTTCCTTTGTAAAACAAATACTTTACCTGTTAATTTTTTCCATTAGACACTCATCCCTGAAATACCATTAGACTCACTGACCTGGAAAAAGCCTTATCCTCATTTAGGTGTAATTCTCCTTTGAAAAAAGAAAGGGAAGTTATACAAATTACTTCAATTTTCTTTTTCAATTTACTGTTTGAAAGAAAATGCAACTAACTCCAAAAAATAATTTTTAAGACAGAAATTTATTTCATTTAAAGGAAATGCTAACAAGTTATCACTAACGCTAACAAGTTATCACTCAACACACATGCATACACACTCAAAGCCTTCACTTAAAGGACAACATTGCCTGCCAAAAGCAACTACCTAGTATCTTGATTACTAAGCTCTTTTTTCATTTGTTTGTTTGTTTTTAGCCTATATTTAATAAATGCTTAGTCTTATGCATTTTAGGAAAAAACACTTCATTGCAAATTTTTATTTCTCTCTTTTGTCCAAAGTCTCAAATGATTTGTATACAATTTCTGAACGCGTTCTTTGCTATACATTCCCCTTTTAAAATTCCTTCTATCACTGTTCTCCTCATGTAATGCTCTTTTAGGAGCTTACAAATGACCTTTCAGTTAAAAGTCAAGCCTTTTTCCTCCATTTTTTGTTTTTGTTGTTTACTGGGACCCCTTTATTCTTCTCTTCTGACAGATCCCAATCCTCCTCCTTCACCCTTACCAAAGCTCCTACCCTAGCCCCTCCATTCTTCCTCCTTCAGAGGAACAACACAGCATCAGAGCTTTAAACATCACTCCTACACTGACTATCTCTCTAGTTTATGTAATATCAATGCTCCAGGGTCATTTCTTCAATTCAAATGTCAATCACCATCTCAAGTCTCAAATGTCTGAATTCAACAAGTTCCCTCATCAAAAGAATCTCTCTTCACAGTCCTCTATTTATTTCTATTGGTGCCACCATTCTCTGAGCTCCCAATCTTCAAACTAGAGACATGATCTTCACCACTGTCGAAGCAAAAACTGCACTGAACAAAATGAAACAAACAAAGAATACTTTATTGAAGACTGTTGCAATAGGAAAGAGAGTCTAGAAGTCAGTCTGAACCCAACTCTGCTGAAAGAAAGGCTAAGAAGGATTTTAAGCCCTTAAAATGAAGGGGTGAACTTGTTGAAAAGTATGATGTTACTAGAGAACATTAAGAAGAAAACACAGGTTATATGTGTTTTCTAATAGCTACTTCCCAAGGCAAAATAAACTTCTCCTAACTTGATGACAGGAAGTGTTGATGCAACTTGGAGCTAGGTGCCTAATGATATGAGGCACCTACCCTCCCACAGAGACTGAGGGAAGATAGTGCTAAGAAGCACTATCTCCACAGATAAATACATTTCAAAGGGTCCTTGAGAGAAGCACCTGGGTGGGACAGTCAGTTAAGCCTCCAACTCTTGGTTTGCTCGGGTCCTAATCTCAGCATGGTGAGATTGAGCCCCACATTGGGCTATGCACTGAGCTCAAAGTCTGCTAAAGTTTCTCTCTCCCTCTCCTTCAACCCCTCCCCCACTAAAATAAATAAATAAATCTTTTTTTTTTTTTAAGTGTCTTTGGGAACTAAAATTGGCAAAACGCTTTAAAAAGATTTATATCTAAAAAGAGCAAAGAAAGAACTTAAATTACAAATTTTCTAAAGTACATGGTCTAAGAAAAAGGATTCCAGTGACCTGCAATCAGGAAGAAGGCTGTCAAAGTTTAGTCCTGCTGAGAGGAACACTAAAGCCTTCTTGGTCATCATCATCCACTGAAGATTACAGAACTTGTCATGAACACAGCACTGGATCATGAGAATTTTAGATGCATTATAGCTACACTTCCCCTTCATGGCCAACAGTCCAACAGAATAAGCAGCAATCCAGCGATCTACAGTGCAGGAGAGAGACCCTGAGATCAAACTGCACAGTGGATGGAACTGAGCACTATAGTTTTGGGTTTCAAGAAAATGTAAAAAAAAAAAAAAAAAAAAAAAAAATCCTCTCCTTCTCGGGGTCCCACCTCCCAGAAGAAAACTAATGTTAGCCAGCTTTTCAGTTAATAGGACATAATAAACATTTGGTAACACACATGAGGATTTATTTTTAGCCTTTCAGGAGGCAGATTTCTTGATAGGAAAAGACTGATTTCCTCCTTTTCAATAAACTAGAGTGTAGACCATCAAGATTTAAATATTACCCTAAATGTGACACCTTTTTCCAGAATGTGAAATTCCAAGTCTACATTAGCAGTAGAATTATTTCAGTCTTCAGTAAAGAGGCCTTGGCTTAAATCTGGGCATGAGTTGGCCACTGAATGTGGGGGGATTTTGTTTTCCCCTCTCTCACTCTGTCTGGTTAGTTAAGCACACTCATACACGCCCATGCCCACAGATTACAAAAATGATTCATGTTTACTTCTATGGGAACATAGGAATCAATTTCAGCATTCCAAATTAGGGAGCACTAGACATGAAACATTGCAAATTAGAGCATTGTGCTGTACAGAACTTTTCGTTCAAATGATGACAGAACAGAAAACCTGTAAAACCTTTTTAAAAATATGTTTCTTTACATTTTTTTCATTTGGCATTGTCTTCACCTCTTAGGAGTCAAAGAGAATTACTTTGACTTAAATTTGAGAGAAGGGAGGATTTGGGTTACCAGTGAATGATTTAGTTAATTTGTAGTGTTATTTGTTGATTTGCTTTGCTGTTGGTTGCCATGTCTATGCACCTCTATGTATATACCCTAGAAAGTAGGGTATAAAAATATTCATGGCATTTAGCTGTGTGTGAGGTCATGTTTCTTTTTTATTTATTAGTGTGACCCCAAAAGTTACACAGAATCCTTAGGAACTGTTAAGAAAAGAGGATATAGGGGCGCCTGGGTGGCTCAGTTGGTTGAGTGACTGCCTTCGGCTCAGGTCATGATCACGGAGACCCAGGATCGAGTCCCACATCAGGCTCCCTGCTCAGCCGGAAGCCCGCTTCTCCGTCTCTAACTCCCTCTGCTTGTGTTCCCTCTCTGGCTGTGTTTCTCTCTGTCAAATAAATAAAATCTTAAAAAAAAAAAAAAAGAGGATATATTTTTTGTTGTTGTTGTTGAAAAGAAGGTATCTTTATCATAACATGCATAACCAAAGCAATGGGAATCTGAGGAAAAAAAAGAGAAAGGAAACAGCTTTTGAAATTGCAACTTTCCTACAGATATGGGAGATATGATTCTCTAAAAACCACTTTCAGAGAAGAGAATGTACGACCAAACTAAGCTTATTCCCCAGCCTTATGACCAGCACACTGTGAAGAATGCCACATGACCTAGACTAAAGTAAAATTTGGTCTGTATTCTGAGTCTTGTCCAAAACTCCTGAGGTAGCTTATGGCAAGTGACTTTTGAAGTCATCACGCCAAAGATCCCAAATAACATTTTACTAGTGTTTGCATAAATGGAAACACACAGCCTTCAACAAATAGAACCCAAGTATGTCCTTAGACCCATTTCCTTGTTTCCATCAAACCCTCAATTCCAGCCAGACTAGTTCCTGCTAAACCTCTCCTGTTCATTTCTATGTCTATAGTTTTGTTCAGGACTTACTAGTCTGAAATAACTGCTGTCTTTCTCATCTAAATCCTACTCATTTTCCAGGCTCTGTTTATCAGTCTGGATAAAGCCTTTCCCTACTATTGGGCCTACTAAGTTTCCTTGCTCCTTAAATTCCTAGAAAGTTCTGTGTTCATTATCTTATGAAAGTGTCTTCCTTTTTGTCTTGAATTATTGTTTAAATACAGTCATATCCGGGAGCACCTGAATGGCTCAGTCAGTTAAGCATCCGCCTTCGGCTCAGGTCATGATCCCTGGGTCCTGGGATAGGAGCCCAGCATCGGGCTCCCTACTCTGCGGGAAGCCTGCTTCTCCCTCTGCTTCTCCCCTTGCTCCTTCTCTCTCTCACTCTCTCTCTCAAATAAATAAATAAAATCTTTAAAAATAAATAAATAAAGTCATATCTGTCTTGTGATTTTTAATGTGTGTTTTAAACTTGTCTTATAAATATAATTTCTGTCTTTAAAGAGTTCTCAGTCAAAAAGCTCCATGCTTTCAGGAGCCATGTTGCGCATCGTCAAGGATACCAGTAGTGTTTAGCCGTTTGATATACTGAGAATATACCAGATGATCTATCACCTTCTGGAAGTGGAAAATGTTAATAATAAACCCTTGTAATCCGTCCTTCCCTCAAACTCAACACCGAATTCATTTTAGACAGATAAAGATCAATCAGATTTTTCAAGATTTCCCAAAGGCGAATTTTCAAAGCCTCTTCTGATCTTTGCTATTCATTTAAAAATTACCTCCACAGTTGGTCTGATTTCACCGCACAACTCCCTGCAGATCCAGGCAAAGTTTTCCCAAATTCCCAGATCTCAATGGATCTTAAATGGGAGGGTTTTTTATCCTCCTTCAGTGAGGGGTGAGGGGAGCAATATTTGGCAACATTTTTGGTTTTCACAACTAGAGATAAGCTACTAGCATCTAGTCAGCAGATGCCAGAAATATTGCTAAACACCCTGTAATATACAAGCCAGCCTCCCTTGCCAAAGAACTACCCATCTCAAGAGGCCAATAGTGCTAGGGTTGAAAATTCCTTTCCTAGCTAAGATATTATTTCCCCTTCTAGATGCCTACTTTGTCTCTTGCTTCCTTATGAGAAAAATTAACCTTTACTTTGTAAGTTGGTAAGAAGGGATCATGCCTTTATCATCTTTTGATGTCTCTGTGCTCGGTATTTAGCACCATGCCTTAAGCTCCCATCTAGTTCTAAAAACCATTAGCCCAGAACAGAAAAAAACAGACCCATGAAACAATAATATCTAACAATGATTAAAAAATAACATTCTCTGGGGTGCCTGGGTGCCTCAGTCAGTTGAGCATCTGACTCTTGATTTTTGCTCAGGTCATGATCTCAGGGTCATGAGACCTAGCCCTACACTGTACTCCATGCTCAGCAGGGAGTCTGCTTGAGATTTTCTCCTACTCCCTCTCTCTCTCCCCCTCCTTTTGCTCTCTCTCAAATAAATAACTAAATCTTAAAAAAAAAAAAATTCTTTTTCTCTTCCAGATATCCTAAGTGTTTAACAAAGATGATTCCAATTAACCTTTCAACAACTCTAAGTATGGGCATTGTTATTCTATAGATGGGACAACCAAGGCATTGAAGAAGTTATCTGTTTACATTCACAATTAATAAATTAAAGATCCAAGATTCAAACACAAATTCTCACTCCAGTGATCATCTTCTTAACCAATGATCTGTACCATTTGTACTCTATTCATGTTTCACCCGTAATCCTCAAACATAGACCCCAGAATTTTTGGTAATGAAGTTGGGAAGAATATGTTTTCAAATAATAACAGGATACTTTCAAACAAATGTAGCAAAACAGGTTTTTTACTCATTACATTAACCAGATGAACAGTGTCCAAAAATATATCTTGCTTCTTATAACCCACAGTTATCATATTCCTTTCACTTTCCAGAAATCATGTTAAGCTCTGTGTCTATAAAGATGAACTGTTAGAAAGAGTCCCTGACCTCAAAGAACTCATGTTGTAATAGGAGAGACAGGAAAGAGATTCAATCCAGTAAGGCTGGTACTCATCTAGACCTATGAACAAGGTGTGAGGGGAACAGAACAGAAATAGAGAAAGGCAACCTACCTCAGCCTAGGAAGGTAACACAGCTATTAACTCTTCACAGAGTAGTAAACAACATGAGAGTTATGCCAGCAAGGCAGAAAAGACAGACCTCGGGATGTGTATGCTCTTTGTGGAACTGCAAGCAATTCATCTGTCTAAGTAAACGTTAAGGATAAATCAGGAGCAAGATAAAAACTTGGAAAAGAGAAAAGTTAAATGATGATGCACCTTGTTTGTGAAGCTGACTGTAATCCTCAAAACAACGGATTAAGGATTCTTCATCAGAAGAGTGGTGTGGTCAGATTTGCCCTTTTAAAAGGTCACTTGGGCACCAGAGTGGAATATATATTTAAAGAAGACAGGATTAAAGGAAGGAAAACTGGATAAGCATACACTGTAGCAATTGAGGCAAGAAATGGTAAATGCCTCAACAAAGACAGTGCATCCAAGGTAACAAGAAGTTCCCTGACAATAAACAGATGTTCCTTACCTGAGTTATTTCCTAAAATTTACAACCCAATACACTTCACCATCAACACAAAGCACATAGGCACCCTCATAAATATCTTGTTCTTCAGCCAAACATTCAGCACTTCTGTGATTGCCCTTGGCCGTCATGACAAAAAGTCTACATCTTGCTCTCCAAAAAATCCCAGTCAAGCCAGCACTTTATGAGGGACATGAAAGAATTTAATGGTGGGTAAGCTTTAACAGTGGGTAAGATTCTCATCTTTCAAAGAATAATCAAAAATTAGCAACAAATCTTAAATTCCTCCCATATACATGACCTATGATAGGCCTTCAATAACATTGACTGAACAATTGATTTAAGAAAGTCTTCCTGGTAGTTCTCAATAATATTCCATCTAAATCCTTCATACTGTACCTAGAGTTCATTTGGTCTTTTATTTTGTATTATTTCTTCACATTTTAAATGCCACATATACATTTTTTATCTTGATTTGGCTTTTCCAGCTATTTATTTTTAACCCCAAATTAAGAATTTTCATTTCTGAAAGCTTAAGTCTTAAAAAAAAAAAAGCTAAATCACTTCAAAGCCTGATAATGCTAAATGTCCTCAGATATATTTGATAGAAATAAATTATAAATCACAGAAACTGCTTAAATATGATCACATTGTATCCTTTCTGCCTCCAAAGCCTAAAATAGATAACAGAATATGTTAAGGCCACTGCCTTTCTTCCCCATGTTTTAAGGGAACATCGTTCCCCTAAGGGAGGAATTTTTACAACCCTGTAAGTAAAGTTAAGTACCGCTGCTGATGTTCACCAGCATCCTACCCTTCCCCTACCCCAACACATCTCACCCTCAGGAGAATGCTCATTCAATTACTATCCCTCTTTCCCCACTTGCCCAGAAACCCACTGAGGGCATATTCTTAAGTGGCCTTTATCGTAGCATTCCCAGAACCAAGTATAATGCCCAACACATATGAAGTGCTTGATAAAATATTTGCTTGAATATGACATAATCTATCCATTCATCCATCCAGGCTGTTTATAAGAGACTAAAGTTGAAAAAAAAATGAATTATTGCCAATGAGGAGTGACGTTAAGTTGTAAGTTGGGAAAGACCTACTCTTTTGGTATTGATTTTGGTATTGTTTGTAGGACTTTTTTCATAACATTAAGGCTTTCTTAATTAAAAAAAATGTTTTAAAGATTAAAAAATAAGATAAATAAAGAAAAATTTTTAAATTCAATAATGAATACTTTTCTTCTATTTGACAGATCTCTGAGAGAGAAAATATAGTTGGAAAACAGCACGTTTACTGATTCATAAATACTAAGAACCTCTTTATCTTCTCAGTATAATTAGACATAATTGTTTAAAAAATTCTTTCTTGAATATGTCTGTTTTTTTTTTTAACTTATGCTGGATATGTGCTTTTTTTTTTAAAAGTAATCTCTACACCCAATGTGGAGCGTGAGCTCACAACCTGGAGATCAAGAGTAAATTATGCTCTACCAACTGGCCAAGAAGATCTCAGTTTTAGAACCATCATAGCACTCGTATCAATTCTCCAGTGTTCTTAAAGCAGATGTTCATTTTTGTATTACTAAATGTACTAGGTCGGAAGAAAGCATTTTCTTAAATTACACTGTCTCATTGAATACCCTTCCTAATCCATCATATCTATAATAGTGATCAGAGGTTCTCCATACTTCATCAGCACTTAGGGATATTTTTCTCAACCCAGTCAAAAGTACTTAAAGTCTCATCAGTATCTGATCATTGGTTAGGCTTTATTTACTAATCTTTTACTAACAAAATATAAATGTATAATTCTATCAATATATATGTCACTAGGCCTTATATGTCCCTTATGAAGAAAACATTCTGTAAGAGTAGCAGTTTGGACTGCAAGTAACAGAAGACCTATTCCTTTTAAAAATAATCAATTTTACTATTTCACATAACAAGAAACTGGAAGCAGTATTTCTGAAGGTGGATGATATTGTGATTCTTTTCCTATTTCCCCTCTGCTATCCTCAGCATGGTGACTATTGATCTGAAAGTCCCCAGATGGTTTCAGAAGGTCTAGACATCCTATCTTCAGTCAACAATCTGCGAAGGCCAGAAGAGAGAAGAGAGCAATTCCTTTTCTTCATGGAAATAACTTTCCTGGCCTGAGATAGAGCCACTTATGCCTGGAACTTAGATCCAAACTTTTATGTCCCTGTAAATTCTCCATTTGGCCAGAAATGCAATATACCCAGGCAGCCAGTCCTCAAACAGCAAGCCGACTCTGGCTCTACACTTGTTTCTTGTTCCCTCTCACCCCAAACAAGGTTGACAATCAGACATGCTCTGTTTTTCTTTATCTTATAAAAGCTTCCTGCCTCCCACTCCTATTTGCAGTTCTCCAAATGGAGACTATTTTCTTCAGAAAGCATTAAGTTTGTATCACCTAAATTATTTTCCTTAATCACTTTTTATCACCTTGGACCCCTTTACTTAAGATAAAAGAAACTTTTCTCAGAATATGCCAGCATGCTTATTAATGCCCATTCCTAAATGAATCATTGGCAAAAGGAATGGAAGTGCCAGGATTATATTTTACTGCTCATGATGACACTTGGTGCGGGGGATGGATCTCCTCCTTGCCCAGGCAAATGGATCTCTAGCATTGAAAAATCTCAAGGTTCTATTTACAAAAGGATGAGAAACAATTAGAACCTGATAACCAATCAGATGTGTCAATCCCATAAATTATTTTTCCTCTGGTTTACCCCTTTTAAGGAATAAAATCATGATCATAATTTTCTCTAGTTAATTTTCTTTAGTAAGAACAAAAAGGGTATTTTTTCTTTTTTTAACCTGAAGATTTACTATAAGTACAAGATTATTACAAGTATAATAATCAATGCAATGAGGTATTACAATAAAGACAGATATATACACAAATGGAACTAAGTAGACTCAAAGAATAGCAATAAATACATAATAAGATATTCAATCATCAGATTGATACAACAGATATGTGCAAACTATAACCAGAATTAGGTATTATCAAATTTCCTACTAGAATGACTGAAATTTTAAAATAGTAATGTTACCAAGTAAGGTGAGAATATAGAGCATCTGGAAATCTCATGTTACTGATGAGAAAGTAAAACTGTATTACCACTTTGCTTTGTTGTTGTTGTTGTTTGGTTTGGGGCTTTTTTATATTTTTATTTTTATATATTTTTCCATTTTTTTAATTTAAATTAAATTAATTAACATATAATGTGCTATTGGTTCAGAAGTAGAAGTCAGTGATTCATCATTTTTCTTTTAAAGATTTTATTTATTTATATGACAGAAAGAAACACAGCCAAAGAGGGAACACACGCAAGGGGAGTGAGAGAGGGAGAAGCAGGCTTCCCACCGCACAGGGAGCCCAAAGTTAGGCTCGAACCCGGGTCTCTGGGAGCATGACCTGAGCCAAAGACAGTTGCCCAACCAACTGAGCCTCCCAAGTGCCCCTCATCAGACTTTTATAATACCCAGTGTTCATTACATCATGCGTCCCCCTTAATGTCCATCACCCAGTTACCCCATCCCCTCACCACCCTCTCCCCCAGCAACCCTCAAAGTGTTTCCTATGATTAAGAGTCTCTTAAGGTCTGTCTCCTGCTCTGATTTCATTTTATTTTGTTTTTTCCTTTCTTCCACTATGATCCTGTTTTGTTTCTTAAATTCCACATATCAGGGAGATCATGTAATTGTCTTTCTCTTATTGACTAATTTCACTTATCATAATACCCTCTAGTTTCATCCATGACATCGCAAATGGCAGGATTTCTTTTTTCTGATGGCTGAGAGTACCCTGTCGTGTGTGTGTGTGTGTGTGTGTGTGTGTGTATGTGTGTGTGTGTGTGTATGTGTGTGTGTGTGTGTGTGTGTGTGTGTACCATATCTTCTTTATCCATGCATCTGTCGATGGACTTCTGGGCTTTTCCCATAGTTTGGCTATTGTGGACATTGCTGCTATAAACACTGGGATGTAGGTGCCCCTTCGAATCACTACATTTGTATCTTTGTGGTAAATACCTAGTAGTACAAATGCTGGGTCATAGGGTAGCTCTATTTTCAACTTTTTGAGGAACCTCCAAACTCTTTTCCAGAGTGGTTGCACCCGCTTGCATTCCCACCAATAGTGTAGGAGGGTCCCCCTTTCTCTGCATCCTCACCAACATCTGTCATTTCCTGACTTATTAATTTTAGCCATTCTGACTGGTGTGAGATGGTGTCTCAGTGTGGTTTTGGTTTGTATTTCCCTGATGCCCAGTGATTCTGAACATTTTTTCATGTATCTGTCAGCCATTGGATAACTTCTTTGGAGAAATATCTTTTCATGTCTTCTGCCCATTTCATGATTGGACTATTTGTTCTTTGAGTGTTGAGTTTGATACGTTCTTAATAGATTTTTTAAACTAGTCCAAAAAGGACATTTTTATTCATTAATTTATTTAATGCATTTAAAACAGCTTTGGCACTCGAATAGCTGATTAATACATGGTCTTTGCTCTTGTGGAATTTATACTGTAGTAAGGGAGACTGACAAAAAATTAGCCAACAAGTGAAAACATAGCAGATTTGGGGTAAGCACTACAAATAATGAATATGTAGCCATATGTAGTAAGAAGATAATACAGAGAGGAAGCACTTTGATTCAATGGTTCAGACTTCTGTATCCTGCCACATTACCAAATTGTTGTATGAGATCCAGTAGTTTGGGGGTAGAGTCTTTTGGGTTTTCCACATATAGTATCATGTCATCTGCAAAGAGAGAGAGTTTGACTTCCTCTTTGCCAATCCGAATACCTTTTATTTCTTTCTGTTGTCTGATTGCTGTTGCTAGGACTTCTAACACTATGTTGAACAG